>ONZH01014312.1:0-23963 GCA_900303285.1 Rhinella marina
ATTGACCTGAGTTCAGACTTGAGTTATTTGGTGAGTTTTGGCCCCTTAACTGCCCAAATACATAAAAGTGTGCAGCGATTCTAAGAGCGACGCCTGTAATGTGCGTGTCACACTGGTTCACAGTATTCTTTCACTACCACAGTAGACTCCCTATGCGTTTTACTACACCACTATCCAGGCTCTCTGCATCCCGAAAGTATCTGGTTTTTAACACGATTCACCACAAATTCATTCAGATCGAAGCAAATCTTTTCGGAAAATTCGGCAACCAGCCGAATCGAATTTTTGAAAAATTTGCTCATATCTAGTAGTAAGAATTAGATTAATATTACACAAACCATTTGACTATGTATCGCTTGGGCATGGACAAGTCTATACATCAATGGTGGTTTATCAGCTTTTGTTGACACATTGATGCAACAAAATATATTGTAAGCTCATAAAGCCAAATACCGTATTTTTCGCTTTGTAAGACGCACCCGATGATAAGACGCACCCAAGATTTTAGAGTAGGAAAATAAGAAAAAAATATTTTTCATCAGACCTCATATCAGACCCCAATAAATTACAGGACATCAAATCAGACCCCCATATCAGCCCTCCGTGTAAGAACCTCATCAGCCCTCCATGTCAGACCCCTATCAGACCTCCATGTCAGACCCCATCAGACCTCAGATCAGCCAATCAGCCCCCATATCAGCCCACTGTCTCCCATATTAGCCCACTATGCCCCCATATCAACCCACTCTTCCCCATCAGACCTCAGATCAGCCCATTGTGCCCCCATATCAGCCCACTGTGCCTCCATCAGACTTCAGATCAGCCAACTGTGCCTCCATCAGACCTCAGATCAGCACACTGTGCCCCCATATTAGCCCACTGTGCCCCCATCATACCTCAGATCAGCCCACTGTGCCCCTTTATCAGCCCACTGTTCCCCCATCAGACCTCAGATCAGCCCACTGTGCCCCCACCAGACCTCATATCAGCCCACTGTGCCCCCAGCAGACCTCAGATCAGCTCACTGTGCCTCCATCAGACCTCAGATCAGCCCACTGTGCCCCCATCAGACCTCAGATCAGCCCACTGTGCCCCCATATCAGCCCACTGTGCCCCATCAGACCTCAGATCAGCCCACTGGGCCCCCACCAGACCTCATATCAGCCCACTGTGCCCCCATATTAGCCTACTGTGCCCCCATCAGACCTCAGATCAGCCCACTGTGCCCCCAGCATCAGGCGTGCGCACTACGTCCTGACGCTGTACATGGTCAGGACAGTGCAGCGCCGGACCAGGAGTGGAGCTGCAGCGCAGGAGGGTGAGTATGCTAGTGAGCGCTTCCATAATGGACACGTTCACTAGTAATTGCTTTATAAGACGCTCGGCAATTTTCCCCCTACTTTTGGGGGGGGAAAAGTGCGTCTTATGAATCGAAAAATATGGTACTATCCACAGGATAGGTAATCAGTATCAGATTGGTGAGTGTCCAACACCCAGCAACCCCAATGAGCAGTGTTTTGGGCAGCCTCTTGCATCAGAAACTATATGGTGGATAGAGCCAGAAGAAAAAAGGCTCCGTGTAGTGACTGTACCGGGGTACAGCAACTAAGATCCCATTCAACTGAAGGAGAGCTAAGCTGCACTACACTGACACAGGAAAACTACACAATGGATAGAGCCTTCTGTCCACTGTCCAACACTTGAAACAGCTTAGGGGGGGGGGTATTTCACTTAATACCCCATAATGAAAAAGTGATCTTTGCTAATTTATTGAAAAGTAAAAACTGAAATATTGCATTGACATAAGCATTCAAAGTCTTTACTCAGTACTTAATTCCCTGAAATTCAGATCAATGTTCACTTTGATTCTCTCAGCACTAGTCACAAGGACTGCACACATGGATTTAGGGATTGTCTGAGATTCTTCTCTGCAGATCCTCTCAAACCTTGTCAGGTTGGATTAGGACCATTGGTGGACTGGACAGCCATTTTTAGGTCATTCTAGAGATGTTTGTTTGATAGGGTTCAAGTCAGGACTCTGGCCTGCTCAAGGACATTCAAAGAGTTGTCCCTAAGCAACTCTTCTGTTGTCTTGGCTGTATGCTTAGGGTCATTGTATTGTTGAAAGGCAAACCTTTAGCCCAGTCTGTGTTGCACTCTAAATTAGTTTTCATTAAGAAATTAAGGCCAAACAGGTCATTATTGGTTTCATCAGACCAGAGAATCTTGTTTCTTCCAGTCTGAGAGTCCATTAGGTGCTTTATTGTAAGCTCCAGGTGGGCTTTTGTGAGTCTTTTATTGATTAGAGTCTTCTTGATGGCCACTCAGCCATAAAGATCAGATTGGTGGAGTACTGCAGTGATGGTGGGCATTCTGGAAGTTTCTCCCATCTGCACACAGGATCTTTGGAGTTCAGCCAGAGTGACCTTTAGGTTCTTGGTCACTTTTACCAAGGCCCTTCTCCTCGAATAATTAGTTTGATGGATCTAGAAAAAGCCTTGGTTGTTCCAAACATATTAAATTGAAGAAATATGGATACCACTTTGCTCTTGAGAACTTTTAGAACAGGAGAATTGTTTCCTTCTCCAGATCTGAGCTTCTATACAATCCCATTTCTGAACATTAAAGGCAGTTCTTTCCACCTCATGGCTTTTGCTTTGACATGTCTTGTCAGGTGTGAAACCTTATATAGAATAGGAGTGTGTCTTTCCAAATCATATCCACAAGTGAGAAATGGGAGGCCCCCAAAGATAAAATAAATAAATAAATAAATAAATAAAGTGTCATGACAAATGGATCTCAATAGTTATGTCCATGTGAAATTTTTGTTTTTCTGTTTTAATAAATTAGCAAAAATGTCTAAAATTCTGTTTTCACTTTCTCACTATGGGGTAATAAGTGTAGATTAATGGATTTCTGTGATAGCTATTCAAATTAGCTTTCCTAAGCCTGTCTGATGCCAGCAGATGTTAGACATGATAATTTACATACATTTTCCTCAGAAATCAAGAGGAGCGTCGTCTAATCTAGTCTAGAACACTGAATTGATCATTAATTTGCATTTATCATGAATCCTTAATACATCTCTATTATCTAAGTTTAGTTGTATTGTATTGTATTATTTAATATAGTTTGTGTCTGCTGTGCTGCTGGCAGGATCCAGACAGCTTTGAGTAATAACTTGTCCTCTGCCAATGAATATGTAGGTCATTAATCAACTTCATGTGATTTTTTTTTTGCTGATACCTTGCTGTAATATTTAGAATCATTAATGCTTATAAAAGGGTAATTCTAAAATCATAGGAGTAGAAGGAAGTGTGATATGTATAATTTCTTAATGAGCAACCATTATGTAAATTCAATAAGCTTTCATAAAGTTATTTCATTTATCTTACAGTTTGAAATAATTGTATGAGTTTGACAAATCACAGTTAATTCCTTTAATCTAAGCTCCATGGGTTTGACTACCAAAATCCCCAGCAAACAATTAATTTTGAAATGTTTGTGAGGTTTTGGTATTTGACAACCAAGATCACATAAACTGGTTAGGAGATTCAATTTAAATCCAAACAAATTCAACACGATTTGAAAGTAAAGATAAAGGTAAGACTTTTTGTCATTGTATTGCAATCTTATAAAAATTCACTAAAAGCTGAGAAGGAAGTCTAGTTTTCTGTAACTTCCAAAAAAAGGAAAATATTTTGCTCGGCCTTGTTTACCAAGTGGGACCTATGTTCTGTTACACACAGATAAAAGTAGTGGCCCCATGAGGGTGTCAGCAGTGGAGATGAGCGAATCTTCAAAAATTTGCTTCGACGAATTTATAAAAAGATTTGTCCTTTATACGAATTTTTTCGGTCGAAGTTGCGTTAAAAAATATTTGCTATTCTGGTCGCGTTCTGCGAACTCATAACAAAATATAGTGTTGTTAAAGGTACGCTACTTAACTGAATACGTACGCATGAACATACAAAGTGCGTACGAATCCTTAGCGTACTATTGTCTCGCGATTGCGTAATACGCACGCACGATGCTAGGCCGCGGCGTGCACTCCTCAGAGGCATAATGAAGTTTGCAACATGGCATCCAGGCAATCTTTAGCATTTAGCTCTGGAGAGCTTAAATACATGATCTGACTGATGGACCAGCAGGATTACGATGGCACACACCGACAACCGAACCAGCAGAAGAAGGTGATCCGAGGCTTGCGCCATTGTTTCGACACTGTGCGGACCCCGGGCCAGATCCAGCAGAAATGGTCCGATTTAAAGTTCAAGTGCCCAGAGCGGCTTACTGAGATCTGCGCAGAGATACTATAGGGTGAGTAACAAAATATTTGAAAAGTAAAAACATGTTAAAGAGTTAGTGTACTGTATTGTATAATATATACCAGGCCAGTGAGCCACATTGTCCTTTTATAAGGTTTTCATTAGTTTGCAGTGGCATTTTTACGTGGGTGGTGTGCGTATCGCGCTACAGCAGTTTTCTTTCATGTTAGGCCATGCCTCTAACTCCACCCAAACTAGTGAAGGTATTCTCAGATACGTGTCCCTTCACAGTAATTTGCCTTAGGCTACTTTCACATACGTATGTGGTGGTGATCCCACAGGCTGTTCCGCAGTATTTGTCCTGCCTATTTCCAGCGTTCCTTCCACATATCGGCCGGATCAGCACCGTCCCCCATTATTGTTAATGGGGCTGGCCGTTTTCCCGTTTGTGTCAGGCAAATGCACTAGTGTGAAAGAAAGTACCTTTAAATATATGCCCCTTCTTAGTCAGTGCTTCCTCCTTCTACACACCGACTCAAAGACGTGCTCATGCTGCAGCTAATGTAAGTGGACGATATAAAAAATATTCCCACGATAACGATATTAAGAAATTTATCGCAAAACAAAAATATATCACGATAAATACCCATTTAGAAGAAAAAAATGGATATGACCCTCCTTTCACCCATAATATCTTCGTAGTAGTATACAGTGTTAGTATTAAAAACGGTCATCATAACAATTGAGTACAGATTTATATTGTAGAGCAACGTCAAAGAGGTCATCAACGTCACCGACGTGCCCGGACGGCCCCTACAGTACCTGCAGCTTCTAGTAAGTGTAAACATATTTAATTTATTTTTAATCCAGGCTATGTGGGAGTGCAGCTGCAGTGATACAGTAGAGCACTAGTCGTTAGAAATGGGATCTAGCCCCAAACTATTCATATGTATCAACATCATAAGTGCTACAGCTGTTCATTAGAGTTGAATGTAATGCCATTATTAAATGATTTTTTATAGCTGCTGCACCACAGAGGAGCCCCTCTCACCCTCCTCAACAGCAAGAGAGGAACCCACCTGCCCCTCCAAAACCACCACCCCAACTTCCAGAGGTAAAAGGTAAGTAAAATACAAAGTGTAATGGGTGGACCTTCTGTCTTCAAAATATAAGCTAAATTTATGTTTTATCTTTTGTAGCTCAAACCGTCAGGGAGGAGTTTTCCCCAGGCCCATGTGAAGACCACCCATTATTGGTGTCCAGTTAGTACAAACCCCTAATTAACACAAGTTTAATATTTTCAAGCACTAGGATCATGCCACCCAACATGTTATTGATAACTAGACTGTACACATTATGTTCTCCAAGTGTTTAGTGAAGCAGACATGTTATTAGAATAATTGTAAAATCAAGGTAGTGAAAGAAGTAGAAACTTGTGTTACCCCAAAAATATTTTAAAAAAAGGGTCATACATCACATAATATTATTACAATTACTCTGCTACATCAAGCTGGTTACTCAAGGGTAGTTTGACTAGTGTCTATTCTGCTTCATGTTAGGACTCGTGTCCATGATCTCTCCCTATCATAGCTCAGGACAGGAGGCAGTTGAAGATTTAAACTGAGCATGTGTGGCCTTCTCAGTAAGCAGTTCAAAGAAAATAAAAAGGCTCAATAAAGATACATTGCACTGAATAACTGAGTCAGTTCTAGTAGATATACTGTATAAAATATTTAATGACATGCAATTGCTAAAGTATTCAGATCCAGCTGCTGGTTTGAAAGTTTAGAATGTTTTTTGTGGGACAACCCCTTTAACTCGATCATACTAATTATATTACTGTTTCCACCCCTACAGATATCCCAACTGACTTTGAGGTGGAGGCAGCCTTACGGCGTATTGACACCATGCTCCATGCTGCCTCCCGACTTATTCACAGCCTGCAGCTGGAACTCGGAGAGCTGCAGGCGATGATTGCCAGACATTGACAAAGGCCAGCGTAACCTTTTTTTTTTCTTTTGTCTTTTTATTTATTATTTGTTGAAAGTTATTATTATTTATTTTACTAAAATTATTCTTCTAAAACCTGTGTTTGTTTTTTAAACCTTTCACCCCTTCCTGACATACTGTGAAGAAGACAGGGGTGTCTCTTTAGGCCACAGCCTCCAAAAATTGTGCATAGGCCAGAGCCCACATTAGTGTGAAGAAGACAGGGGTGTCTCTTTAGGCCAGAGCCTATAAAAATTGTGCATAGGCCAGAGCCCGCATTAGTGTGAAGAAGACAGGGGTGTCTTTTTAGGCCAGAGCCTCCAAAACTTTGTTAACCAAAGTCAGGTTCCAGAATTAGTGAAGACAGGGTTTCTTCAGGCCAAAGCATTAAAAAATTAAGCACACTCCGGTTCCCGGATTACAGTCAGAGAAATGGCTTGGCTTGTTTGGACAACAAGCCTGTAAACATTCTCCCTTGTAGTAAAGAGAGGCAGAGAACTTTATATATGGGCTTTTTATGGGTGGCACTGGCAGTTGTAGTAGGGGACGGGGTACATCAGCAGAGAGTGAATAGTAAATACAACAAACTGTGTTGGATTATAACAATCGCTGCTAATGTTGAAACGGGAGGCGGAGGTAGACAACAGTGTTACAATTTTATTTTTAATAACATTTTTTACATTTTTAAATTTTTTTTTTTTTTTGAGGAAAGGCTCCAAAACAAATTTCCGAACGGTGGATTATAACAATGACTGCTAGCCTGCTAAGTGATAATGTTGAAACTGAAGGCGGAGGTAGACAACAGTTTTTGAATTTTAATAACATTTTGGGGTTTTTTGTTTAGGGAGTTCGGGTTCGCTCATCCCATGACAAAAGATGGTTGGCATGCAAGGGGCCAGCTGACAGCAACAGTGGCAAGACACTGGGACAATTTCAGCCTGCCAGGTCTGATCTAAACATCTGCCTCAGCAAGAGGAGTGTGAAAATTGGAGCTAATCCAGCCTTGATTCATTTTTATGAAGGTTTTTTTTTGGACACTGCCAGGAGACAGTTTGGTCCGTTTGGGTGTCACCACCCCCTCAGTGGCGCTAAAAACCCTCTCTGACACTTGAGGCAGGGCAGGAAAGAAGCCCTAGTGCATAGCGGGCAAGTTCAGGCCACTGTTGTATTCTGGCTGCAAAGAAGTCCACGGGGTCTGAGAACAGGCATTGCGATCCAGACTGCAGGTAAGCCTGAACCTGGTCGTTGAGGCAGGTGGACTGGGCCTGCTCACTTGGCTGCGCCTGTTGGGAGGCTGAAAAAAAAATGCTCCATCATAGTCACGAGGCTTAACTGGCTGCTGCTGGTTGTGACAGGAGGTGGGTGACTCTGCTGGGCCTCCCTTTCAGAGACGCTGGCAACAGGCTGGGGCTGGCTGAAGCTGTGGCAAGGTTAGTACATAGCTTCTCCGGGTATGAAGCTTATTTCTCTTTCCTTTCTTGGGGAGGAAAGCAATCCCCCATGTTGGAGTGATACCGCGGGTCCAGAAGCATCGCAAGCCAGTATTCATCAGTCTGCCTTATTTTTTAGGATACGCCTGTCAGTGAGTAAGCATGTGAGCATACAGCTCGCCATCCTGGCCAGCATGCCTGAGGACCCTATCTGAGACAATTGAGTGTCCCTGGAGGTGTCATCTTCATCCTCCTGCTCCTCTAACAGTGTCTCCTCCTCCTCCTGGGCATAATCAAACTTCTCCTCCCCCCCTCCTCTAGCTGAAGCTCCTCATCCTCATCCTCCCCCTGCACCATGGAACTTTGTCGTTTGGGCTCCCCAACAGTCACAGCAAGGTGCGCAGGGTTACCTTCCCCCATCGCCCCCTGTTACATGAGAGACAGTGTTTTTTCAAGGACAAATATTATAGACACAATTTCGTTCAGACAGCAGCTGTTCCGGCTGACCAATTTAATGGCTTCTTCAAAGGGCTTCAGCAAACTGCAGGCATCTTGGACCAGCCACCACTGACAGAAATCTAAACAACACCTGCTCCCTATGGCCAACGATTCTGGCTGCTGCTGGACAAAGTCCTCCACTGCTCTCCACTGCTCAAGGAGCCGCTGCAACATGTGAAGCGTGGAATTCCACTGAGTTGGAACGTCACCTATGAAACGGTGTGGCAGAAGACCGTTTTGCCGCTGCAAGTCCAGCAGAGCGTTGCGGGTCACTTAAGAGTGACTCAAATGAGTGCAAAGCTTACGTGACTTTGCCAGCACTGTGCACAGGCCAGTAAATGTTTTCAGAAATCTCTGAACCACTAGATTTACTACATGTGCCATACAGGGAGCATGCGTGAATTGCCCCAGGTTCAGCACTGCCACTATATTTGTCCTGTTGTCACTTACGATCTTGCCCACTTGAAGCTGGCGGGGAGGCAGCCAGCGTGCTATTTGCTGCTTAATGTGATGCAGCAAGTGCTGCCCTGTGTGGCTGGTGTTGCCAAGACAGATCAAGTCTAACACAGCGTGGCAGCATTTAACCTGGCACATGTGATAGGAAGGAGGGGAGTCAACTCTGTGCCCTGATGCTGCTGCAGGCGGACTGCCCGTGGAGGTGGTGGAGGGAGCGGATAAGTGTGTGGTGGTCTGCAATCCTGTCTGGAAACTGTGTGGAGGTGCCAAAAGCAACTGGCACTGTTGCTGGGGTGCTGCCTCACTGCCACTAAAAGCATTTAGCCAGTGGGCCGTAAAGGACATGTATTGCCCCTGCCATACGCACTGCTCCAGGTGTCAACCGTGACGTGCACAGTGCTGCAGAGGGACAGCTGCAGGGAGCATCCTATGTTGTCCGCCACAAGCGAGTAAAGGGCGAGGATAGCTTTATTAGAAAAGTAATGCCAGCAAGGGATCTGCCAGCGTGGCTGAGCGCCAGCCATCAGCTCCCTAAAAGTAGTACAATTCACTAAATTGTATGACAGAGACTGCACAGCCAGCAACTTGGCCAGGTGAGAATTAAGTTTGCACACTATAGAATTGCTGGTTGCGTAAACTTGCTTCCTGGCCACGCACTCAATGATGGATGGCTGACGAGTAGGAGGAGGTGGAGAAATGCATACGGTTGATTCCACCTTTGTTAGACAAATGCGCGGCATGACACCGCTTCAGATTGTTCCACAGAGCAGTGGTCCCTACTTTTGAGGCTTTCCCACGGCTCAATTTCTGCTTGCAGAAATTGCACGTGGCCGTGCTGATGTCCCCTGGCAGAGTGGTGAAATACTTCCACACACCTGATGTTTGGTCTCCAGAGGTGGCCAAGCTTGGCATAGCCCTTGCATGCTTGGACCCTGATGCCACCACCCTATTTGGGGTCTCACTAGTAACCCCAAGGCAGGCTTGGGTCTACCTCGCCTCTGCCCTATGTTAATGTCACTACTACCACCCTCCTCCACGGAGATCAAATCCTCACCACCCCGATCCAGTCCCCAGGTCCTCCAGTCTCACACAGTCATCAACATTAGACTCCCCACCACTTTTGTCTGACTAAGGTTCCCCACCAACCTCCGCTTCCTGGCAGTCCAAAAACTGGCTGCTCTCTAAAAAATACTCAGGGAGACTTTCCTCAATATCTGCCAGATTGTGCAGTGGGGTTTGGTGGCCTTTTGTTTGATAAAACACAAAAGGCACACCACTAGGAGGGGGCACTGATAGCAGAGAGGAGGCAGAGTATGACGGGCTTTGCTGGAGCTGAACGGTGGAGCAGGAGGAATGCTCTGAGTCTGACCCCTGGCTACATGATACAGTGTCAGCAGAAGAAAGCACGTCATCCTGCTGTGATTGAAATGAATGAACCATCCACTCCACTACCTCATCCACTTTCTCCTCTACAACAATTTTGCGCCTTGGTGGGTTAGCCTGGTGGAACAGTGGCCAACTACTATGAATTCTACTGCTAGCAGCTGTGCCTTCATGTCCCTTGACACTGCTGGCCTGTACCACCTTCTTTTTTTTGGAGCTCGAGGTCTGGCTGGAAGTGGAACCTTTCTGCTTTCAAGTGCCAGACATTTTCACTTGACTGTGGCAGCAGGCAATCAGGTCTTTGTCTATCTCCCTGTCTCTCTCCCTGTCTCCTCCCTCACTCTCCCTGCGTGATTAATATTACTAGCCCTGCACTAGTTCTGATATCTGTAATGGTGCACAGAACAACAACAGAAGTTACAGAGCATAGTTCTCTGTCTTTCACAAGCTCCTGCTCGTCTCAGCAGGCACAGCACAAGTGATGTAACTGGTTTACTCAGCCTATGGGCCAATCAGAGCAAGCCCTTTCCCCTAGGTTAGGTGAACAGGTTCTTCCCGGGCTTTTTGCTGCTCTCACCGCAAACATTTCCACACAAATAACAAACATGCAGTAAAAGTATGCTACAAAACTGAATTTGTACGTTAGTGTACATTAGCGTACAAATTATCAGATGCGTAGCATTAGCATACAAATCATCAGATACGTAAGTAGCGTTAGCGTACAAAGATTTAAGATTTGTACGGAGCGAATCTGAAAAGATGCGGATTTGCTTCGGAGTAGGAAATAACGAAGATTCGTAACGAATCTACGAAGCGCCGAATAGATTCGCTCATCTCTAGTCAGCAGTAAGTTTGTGTTGACATCACTGTTTATTTTTCCCTTCTTCTGATCAGTCACAAGAACAACCCCAACAGAACAGATCCTTTCTTTTGAGCCTCCGTCTTCACACGGTCAGCATTTAGTCAGTAATCCAAAAGCCAAAAAAAACCAAGAGTGGATCCAAAACAGAGATGACATGTGATTAGAATATTTGCATTTTCTTCTGTGTTTTTTTACACGCTCCTGCTTTTGGCTTCCAAATAATGAGCATAACCTGATGCTAAATAGGGACCATGTGATAAAGGCCTTATAGATGCTCCAAAGACAGAATCGGTTGTGTTTTCCATTTTTCCGTCCTTCTAGCAGATCAAAAGAAGGGTAAAATAAAAGATTATGTCAACAAGGCCAAATAGGGACACTAGTGGCCCTGTCACAGAGTGGGAGGGTGGCAACCGCATGAGGAATCAACATAGTAGCCCCGTCAATGAGTAGGGAGGGTGTCAACCACATGAGGATTCACCATAGTGGCCGAGTCACAGAGTAGAGAGGGTGGCAACCAAATGAGGAGGCAACATAGTGGCCCAGTCACAGAGCAGAGTGGGTGGCAACTGCATGAGGAGTCAACACAATAACCCTGTCACAGAGTGGTGAGGTGACGACCAATGAGGCGTCAACATAGAGGCCCAGTCACAGAGTGGGGAGGGTGGAATCAGAATAGTGGCTGAAGCAGGTGACAGAGGAAATGGATATTTTTTCACAAACTTTGGCTGTGGCACCCAGAATGATCTAGTCTGATACATCAGGCACTGGCATATAGAAATCTTGGCTGATTCATCTTCACAAAGGTCAGTCTCTCAACATTTTGGGTGGAAAGGCAAGTTCTCCTTGGGTAGTCCAGTCCAGGGGATCTTGGATGTGGGGTGGCAGGGTGCAGTCCAAGTATGCCACCACCTGCTGGTTCAGGTTCTGCTCCATGTCTTGCTGCTGCTGGTTGGTTGTTTCTTCAGTAGGTTTGTGAAGAAAAGTGCTTATTAGAGAATCCAGACTTACATTGCTGCTGATGGAGCTGGTGCTGCTACTGCCACCCTACCCCCCTCCAGCAGCCATGGCAGTAGAACGTTAGCGCAGAGGGCACCCTTGGTCAGACCTTGGTGAGGATGAGCAATGGCGCACATAGGCTGAGGCCAATTGACTGGATAGGATGTCTCGATAATAGTTGAGTTTATTCTCTCTCTCAACAGGTGAAAAAAAAGGCCCCTATTTTGAAATGCAATCAAGGGTCTAACATGGTGGAGAGTAAAGATGAGCGAGCACTAAAATGCTCGTGTGCTCGTTATTGGAGTCAAATTTTTCCCGATGCTTGGGTGCTCGTTTCGAATAACGAACCCCATTGAAGTCAATGGGAGACTCGAGCATTTTTTGCAGGGGACCAAAAGCTCTGCACAGGGAAGGTTGAGTGAAAACCTCAGAAAATGATGGAAACACCATGGAAATGGACAGGAAACAGCAGGGGCAGCATGCATGGATGCCTCTGAGGCTGCCTAATTGTACCATTACGCCAAATTATGGCCAACAGCCTGGTGGTGACCCTCAAGACAATTGTGCTGACCCAGACCAAAATGGGCAAGGCACATGCGCTGGCACATGTTAGGAAAGCACCCAACTAGGTGCAACGAAAGTCCATTACCGCCTGTGGGTGACACCACTGCCCATGCTGGCACTGCTGTCCTATCCCACGCCCCAGGATGCAGGCATAAGCGACTCCCTCCCCGCACCCACCCAGTAGTCCACAGCGTACACTAAGTTCTCCCAGCACAGTACCCAGCTCTCCCCATCCCAGACGGGCAAACACGCACCCCACACCCACCCTGTCCACAGCAGACACAAAGACCTCTAAGCACAGTGCCCAGCTTTCCTAATTCATAGTTACATAGTTACATAGTTATTACGGTTGAAAAAAGACACATATCCATCAAATTCAACCAAGGGAGGGGGTAGGAGTGATGAAGGGGAGGGGGACGGGTAACCTTAAGACATGACTCTACATTTCTTAATATGTGGTGACCTTCTTTTTCTCTAAGAATTTATCTAAGCCTGTTTTGAAGCCCTCAGCTGTCTTTGCTGTGACCAGCTCCTGCGGTAGACTGTTCCACAGATTCACAGTTCTTATAGTAAAGAAGGCTTGTCGCCCCTGGAGTCTGAACCTTTGCTTCTCCAGGCGGAGGCAGTGCCCCCTTGTCTTTTGAGGGGATTTTACCTGGAACAGTTTTTTACCATATTTTTTGTATGGGCCATTTACATACTTATACAGGTTGATCATGTCCCCCCTTATACGTCTCTTCTCAAGACTAAACAAGTTTAACTCCTTCAATCTTTCTTCATAGCTAAGATGCTCTATGCCCCTTATCAGTTTAGTTGCCCGTCTCTGCACCCTTTCCAGCTCCAGGACATCCTTCCTATAAACCGGAGCCCAGAACTGAACAGCATATTCCAGATGAGGCCGTACTAATGCTTTATACAGTGGTAATATGACATCCCTGTCCCACGAGTCCATGCCTCTTTCAATACATGCCAATATCCTGCTGGCCTTAGAAGCAGCCGATTGACATTGCATGCTATTCTGCAGTCTATGGTCTACAAGGACACCCAGATCCTTCTCTACAAGTGTCTCTCCAGTGTTACTCCCCCTAGGACATAGGAGGCATGCAAGTTGTTAGTACCCAGATGCATAACTTTACATTTATCCACATTGAACCTCATCTGCCAAGAGGATGCCCAAACACTCAGTGTGTCCAAGTCAGCTTGTAACGTCTGCACATCTTCCATAGACTGGACTCTACTACAAAGCTTAGTGTCATCTGCAAAAATTGAAACAGTGCTGTTAATTCCTCCCTCTATATCATTAATAAATAAATTAAATAAAAGTGGACCCAACACTGAACCTTGGGGTACACCACTTATAACTGGGGACCATTCAGAGTAGGAATCATTCACCACTAGAGATGAGCGAGCACTAAAATGCTCGGGTGCTCGTTATTCGAGACAAACTTTTCCCGATGCTCGGGTGCTCGTTTCGAGTAATGAACCCCATTGAAGTCAATGGGAGACTCGAGCATTTTTGCAGGGGATCAAGGCTCTGCCTAGGGAAGGCTGGGTGAAAACCTGGAAACCTCAGAAAATGATGGAAACACCACGGAAACAGACAGGAAACAGCAGGGGTAGCATGCATGGATGCCTCTGAGGCTGCCTAATCCCACCATTACCCCAAATTCTCTTGCAACAGCCTGGTGGTTACTCTCATGGCAATTGTGCTCACCCAGACCAAGAAAGGCGAGGCAAATGCCCATCACATGTTAGGGAAGCACCTAAGTAGGTGCAACAAAGGTCCATCACCCATGCCCATGCTAGCACTGCTCTCCTATCCTCAGCCACACGATGCAGGCATAAGCCTGACACAGCATGGCGGTGACACCAACAAGTGACCAAGTTAGATGAGATAGCAGGTGAGCCACCCAAAAATTTAGCCTGACGCAGCATGGCGGTGACAACAGAGTGACCGAGTTAGACTGAGGTAGCAGGAGGTGAAGCACGGATGGTAAATCGAAGGAGGAGGGGTTGGAGGAAGAGGCATAGTAAGTCTGAGAAACCGTGACCGAGGTAGGCCCCGCAATCCTCCAAGCGGGCAGTACATGAGCGGCCCCAGGGTCAGACTCGGTAAGAGTGACCGAGCTACACGACGGTAGCAGGTAGAGCACATAAAAAAATTTAGCGTGGCCCTGTATGTGGACGTTGAGGGCTTGTGCATGTAGGTGGGCAGAACTTTTTTTCTGCTTGCGCTCCAACGTCTGCTGTAATGACAGCTGAATGTTGCGCAGGGACACATTGGTGGACAGTGTGGAAGATCATGGAGGCGAAGGGGTGGTTTTCCGGCAGGAGGCACTCGTGCCGGGGTCCTGGGATGGGGGTTCACTCGCAGAGGCATCGAGTGACACAGGGGAAGGAGCAGTGGTGGGACCCGCATGAGGGGCACGGATACTTGTATACCTGTGCATGCTGGTGGTGGTTAGGCTGGTAGTGGTGGAACCCCCACTTAAAAATTTGGCATCAACTGGTACGGCTGTCAACATTGAGCTTGAACTAGTGGGGCATGTGTGGGGCATCCTCATCCCCCTCCTCTGATACGCGCTGAGAAACAGACCGGAGGGTGCTCTAGCTATCAAGCGACGTATCTTCCTCCACCGTCTCTTGTGACAAGTGCAAAGCTTCCGACTTCATGCTGAGCAGTAAGTTTTTCAACAGGCAAAGAAGCGGGATGGTGAGGCTGATAATGGCTGCATCGCCGCTGACCATCTGTGTTGACTCCTCAAAGTTGCACAACACCTGACAGATATCAGACATCCACGTCCACTCCTCATTGTAGACTTGAGGAATCTGACTGACCTGACTACCAGTTCTGGTGGAAGTTGACATCTGGCAGTCTACAATCGCTCTGCGCTGCTGGTAAACTCTGGATAACATGTTTAATGTTTAATGTCGAAATTCCATCTTGAGGGCACGTCGCACAACAGTCGGTGAGCGGGCAGTTGTAGGCGGCGCTGCGTTGCCCTGAGAGTGGCAGCATCTGTGGTCGACTTGCGGAAATGCACACAGATGCGGCGCACCTTGGTGAGCAAATCCTACAGATTGGGTTATGTCTTGAGGAACCGCTGAACTATGAGATTGAACACGTGGGCCAGGCATGGCACATGTGTCAGTCTGCCGAGTTGCAGAGCCACCACCAGGTTACGCCCGTTGTCACACACAACCATGCCTGGCTTGAGGTTCAGCGGTGCCAGCCACAGATCGGTCTGCGCCGTGATGTCCTGTAACAGCTTTTGGGCGGTGTGCCTTTTGTCACCTAAGCTCAGCAGTTTGAGCACCGCCTGCTGGCGCTTAGCCACGGCACTGCTGCTGCACCTACCGACTGAAGGCGCCGTGCCCACGGATGGTAATTCGGAGGAGGAGGTGGAGGAGGGGTCGGAGGAGGAGGCATAGTACGTCTGAGAGACCGTGACCGAGGTAGGCCCCGCAATCCTCGGTGTAGGCAGTACATGAGCGGCCCCAGGGTCATTCTCGGTCCCAGCCTCCACCAAGTTAACCCAATGTGCCGTCAGTGAGATATAGTGTCCCTGCCCGGCAGCACTTGTCCACGTGTCCGTGGTTAGGTGGACCTTCTCAGAAACAGCGTTGGTCAGGGCACGGATGATGTTCTGTGACACGTGCTGGTGTAGGGCTGGGACGGCACATCTGGAAAAATAGTGGCGGCTAGGGACCGAATACCGAGGGGCAGCCACCGCCATGAGGTTGCGAAAGGCCTCGGTCTCTACCAGCCTATAGGGCAGCATCTCCAGGCTCAGCAATTTGGAGATGTGGACGTTGAGGGCTTGGGCATGTGGGTGGGTGGAACTGTATTTCCTCTTGCACTCCAGCGTCTGCTGTAAAGACAGCTGAACGCTGCGCAGGGACACATTGGTGGACGCTGTGGAGGATCGTGTAGGCGAAGGTGTGGTTTTCCGGCGGGAGGCGCTCAGCCGGGGTCCTGGGCAGGGGGTTGACTAGCAGAGGCATCGAGTGACACAGGGGAAGGAGCAGTGGTGGGACCCGCAGGAGGTGAACGGCCTTGGTTCCATTGAGTGGGGTGTTTACACTCATATACCTGCGCATGCTGGTGGTGGCTAGGATAGTAGTGGTGGCACCCCTGCTGATCCTGGTGTGGCACAGGTTGCACACCACAGTCCGTCGGTCATCCTCACTTTCTTTAAAAAACCTCCAGACTTGCGAACATCTAGGCCTCGCCACGGGAGCTTCACTACGTGAAACAGTTGCTGCTGATGCACCAGCTCTGGCCCTGCTTCTCCCTCTGGCCACACCACTGCCTCTTCCAACCTGTTCTGGTGCAGCACTCGCCTCCGCCTCAGAAGCACTGTCTTCACTCGGCTTATCAACCCAGCTTGGGTCAGTCACCTCGTCATCCTCCGATTCCTCAGTCTGCTCCCCCCTCGGACTTCCTGCCCTGACAACAACTTCACCACTGTCTGACAACTGTGTCTCCTCATCGTCCGACACCTCTTTACACACTTCTTCCACTAAGTCAACAATGTCATCATCATCACCCACAGACTGCGACAGTTGGAAAACTTGGGCATCGGGAAAGAGGTCAACAGCAACCTGAGAAGTGGTTTGTGACTCTGGGAAGTGTCCAGAAAACAGTTCCTCAGAGTATGCCGGATCGCATTCAAAATTTTCCTGGGAGGGGGCAGACTGGGGGAAAAGAGGTTGAGGTGGAGGAGCCAGAGGAGTGCTCCCTTGGGTAACATGGGTGGACTGCGTGGAAGACTGACTGGTGGACAAATTACTTGAAGCATTGTCCGCAATCCACAACATCACCTGTTTGCACTGTTGTGGTTTCAACAGTCCTCTACCACGTGTCCCTGTAAGTTGAGACATGAAGCTAGGTAATGTAGCTCTGTGGCGTTCCCCTGCTCCCTCATCAGCAGGTACTGTCTCACCCTGCCCAGGACCACGGCCTCTGCCCCCTGCAGTAATTGAATGCCCACGCCCACGCCCTCGTCCTCGACTCTTAGCCCTGGAGTTTAACATTTTCTGTATATAAGTGTATTATATAAAAAAAAAAAAAAAAATGGGCCTGCTGTACTGAAACCCACAAACTTGTTCAATCTGAACAAGTTAATATATAGGTGGATAAGTTAGAGCAAAATTATGTATGTTATTACGTACTGTGCAGTATGGAGCAATTACACGGAAACTATTAGATTAGGCAGACTTGGTCTGCTTAAGTGCAACCCAGACAAATGTCGCACTCAGATTTTTCTAATGTAGCTGTGTCAGTGAGAGCAAAAGACCTTATTTAATTACGTGACGTACAGAATGGGTCACCTGGACAGAAAATACAGATTGTGCTTTGTATATAGGTGGATAAGTTAGAGCAAAATGACGTATTTTATTATGTACTGTGCAGTATTGAGCAATTACACTGAAACTATTAGATTAGGCAGAGTTGGTCTGCTTAAGTGCAACCCAGACAAATGTCGCACAGAGATTTTTCTAATGTAGCTGTATCAGTGAGAGCAAAAGACCTTTTTTAATTACGTGACGTACAGAATGGGTCACCTGGACAGAAAATACGGATTGTGGTTTGAGGTGACTGGACAGCTGAACTGTGACACACAGAATGGTTCCACACAGCTGTACAAAATGGATTTGTGTCACTGAGATAAAACAATAATAATAAAAAAAAAATGTTATATATGGCGATAGCTGCACTACTAGTGCCAGCCAGCCCAGCCAGGAGACAAAAAAAAATGTCTTGTAGCCCTTAGAAGGGCTGTTGGGTTCTTTTTAGATCACCCCTGCCTAATAGAGAACTAAATCCAGGCCCTAACACTCTCCCTGAAAGGCAGCAGCTCTGTCCCTAACGACATCCAGGCAGCGACTGAGCCGAGCACCACGGGCAGTCACTAGTATATTCCAGGGTCACCTGATCAGGCCAGCCAACCCCTGCTATCGACATGTAAGGGCCCCACGTGATGCTGGGTGTACCGCAGAGTCTCCTGGCTTGTGACTGGCTGAGTTTATAGCCGGCAAAAATTCAAAATGCGGGAGATGCTATTTCCTCGAGCATGGCGAGATACTCGTCCGAGCAGCGAGCACTTACAAGTACCCTAATATTCGAACGAGCACCAAGCTCGGACGAGCTTGCTCGCTCATCTCTATTCACCACCACTCTCTGAGTACGCTCCTTCAGCCAGTTCTCAATCCAGTTACAGAGTAGATTTTCGAATCCAACCGACCTTAATTTACCCGTCAGACGTCTATGAGGGACCGTGTCAAACGCTTTTGCAAAGTCCAGATACACAATATCCACAGCCGCCCCTCTATCCAGACTTCTACTCACTTCTTCATAAAAACCAATCAGGTTAGTCTGACAGCTTCTGTCCTTAGTAAAACCATGCTGGTTATCACTTATAATACTATTATCCAAAACATATTCCTGTATATAGTCCCTTATTAGACCCTCAAAAAGTTTCCCCACAATGGACGTTAAGCTCACCGGTCTATAATTCCCCGGGGATGACCTAGAGCCCTTCTTGAAGATGGGCACCATATTTGCTTTACGCCAGTCCCTCGGCACTATGCCAGTCACCAGAGAATCTTTGAATATTATATACAAGGGCAAAGAAATTACTGAACTAAGTTCCTTAAGAACTCTTGGGTGTAACCCATCTGGTCCTGGAGCCTTATTCACCTTTACTTTGTTTAACTTAGCTTTGACCATATCTATATAGAACCAGTTGAGTATATTACATGAAGTATTACCAGCACTTACTCTACCGACAGCAGCTCCCACCTCTTTATGTGTATATACAGAACTAAAGAACTCATTCAGTAGCTCCGCCTTTACCTGATCCCCAGTAATCAATTCCCCATCACTATTATTCAGGGGTCCTACATGCTCTGACCTAGGTTTTTTTTTGCATTTATATATTTGAAGAATTTTTTGGGATTGGTTTTGCTATCCCTGGCCACCAGCCTTTCATTTTGAACTTTTGCTGCTTTTATAGACCTTTTACAATCTTTATTAACCCTTTTGTAGTTGTTAACCCCTTCTACCCCGGAGGTTTTTTCGGTTATGCATTTTCGTTTTGCGCTCCCTGCATTCAAACAGCCATAACTGTTTTATTTTTCTGTTCAAATAGCTGTTTGATGGCTTGTTTTTTGCGGGACAAGTTGTACTTTCCAACTCCACCATTTAATATTGCATATGGTGTAGTGGGAAGCAGGAAATAAATTCCAAATCGGGTGAAATTGAAAAAATAAACGCTATTCGCTACAGTTCTACGGGTTTCTTATTTACAGCGTTCGATGTTCATTAAAACTGACCAGTTACTTTCATTCTACTGGTCAGTATGAATCCGGCGATACCTAATATGTATAGTTTTTCCTGCGTTTAGATGGTGATAAAATAATTATGAAGTTGGCCTTTTTTTTTTTTCCTTTTCATACCTTGACCCCTATAACTTTTGGGTATTTAGGTGTATGGAGCTGTATGGGGGCTCATTTTTTGCGGGGCGATCTGAAGTTTTTATTGATACCATTCTGGGGTGTGTATGACTTTTTGATCACTTTTTATTTAATTTTTTTTAGAAAAAAAGCGTCAAAAAACTGCGAATCGCCATTTGGACGCTTTTTTCCGCCACACAATTCGCCGTATTGGAATTTTTTTTTATATTTTAAAAGTACGGGCGTTTTCAGTCACGGTGATTCCCATGATGTCTATATTTATTGTTATTTAGGTATTTATTTTTTAATTATACGGAAAGGGGGTGATTTGAACTTTTATATATTTTTTATTTTTTACATATTTTTTAACATTTTTTTAAAATTTTTTTGTGATTATTTTAAAGCTCAAATATGAGCTAATATATTGTTTTTTTTTTCTTTATGAGCAATCAGGGATTTACTAGATGGAGTTAAAACCCTAAATTGCTCATTTCTTATCCTGGCCTGCCTAGTGGCCAGAATAAGAATTGCAGTTTGAAAACTGTAATCCTCACCAGCGAGGATTACAGTTTTCATATGGTGTACAGGCACCCCGATTGGCCACTCGGGGCGTCTGTACACCACCCGGAGGCATACGCTTCCGAGTTCAGACGCATCCTGATGCCGTGTGATCATGGCATCAGAAAGCCCAGGAAGACGCCGCCAATGGCGGTAAGTAGTGGCAAATCTCTGCTGTTAGAAACAGCAGAGACTTGCTGGCCATGATGCCCACCGCACCCGCGAGCAGGCGGCATGTCCCCGCACCGCACCAGCGCCGTTCATGTACTGCACTGGTCGGGAAAGGGTTTAAAGGCTATGGCAGACCCCTCTTATATGTATATTTTAAATGCCCTTTGTTTTTCATGTATTGCCCTTTTAACATCCGCATTAAGCCACGCAGGGTTTAATTTTAAGCGTTTGTATTTGTTCCCCCTAGGAATAAATTCTGCAGTATAGTTACCCAGTGTAGATTTGAAGGTCTCCCATTTATCATTTTTGTCACTACTTGACAACAGCTACTCCCAGTCTATGTCCTGGAGTGCGGCCCGTAACCCTGGGAAATTTGCTTTTTTTTAAAATTAAATGTTTTTGATCTCCCAGCATGTTTATGCTTTCTACACTTTAGGATAAAAGTAACAATATTGTGGTCACTATTACCAAGGTTTTCCCGAACAATTACCTCCTCAACTATCTCTGCATTGTTAGATATAACCAGATCCAACAGTGCATCACTTCTTGTTGGTTCTTCTACAAACTGGCCCAGAAAATTATCCTGCAATAAGTTAAAAAAATTTCTCTCCTTTGCAGATTAAGCCGATCCATGACCCCAATCAATACCAGGGAAGTTAAAATCTCCCATTATCACTACTGTACCCGCCTGGGCAGCCTGCTATATTTGTCTATGCAGCTGATCCTCTATCTCCTCAGTGATGTTTGGGGGTCTATAAATTACACCAAAAATAATTCTTTCATTGTTAGTCTCTAGAGATGAGCGAGCACTAAAATGCTCGGGTGCTCGTTATTCGAGTCGATTTTTTCCCGATGCTCGGGTGCTCATTTCGAATAACGAATCCCATTTGAAGTTAATAGGAGACTCGAGCATTTTTTGCAAGGGACCAAGGCTCTGCCTAGGGAAGGCTGGGTGAAAACCTGGAAACCTCAGAAAATGATGGAAACACCATGAAATGGACAGGAAACAGCAGGGGCAGCATACATGGATGCATCTGAGGCTGCCTAATCCCACCATTACCCCAAATTCTCAGGCAACAGCCTGGTGGTGACCCTCAAGGCAATTGTGCTCACTCAGACCATAAAAATTTATCGTGGCCCTGTATGGCTGTGACTACAGAGTGACCGAGTTACACTGCAGGAGCAGGCGAAGCACATAAAAATGTATCGAGGCCCTGTATGGCTGTGACTACAGAGTGACCGAGTTAAAGTGCAGGAGCAGGTGAAGCACATAAAAATTTATTGTGGCCCTGTATGGCTGTGACTACAGAGTGACCGAGTTACACTGCAGGAGCAGGCGAAGCACATAAAAATTTTGCGCGACCCTGTATGGCTGTGACTACAGAGTGACCGAGTTACAGTGCAGGAGCAGGCGAAGCACATAAAAATTTATTGTGGCCCTGTATGGCTGTGACTACAGAGTGACCGAGTTACACTGCAGGAGCAGGCGAAGCACATAAAAATTTTGCGTGACCCTGTATGGCTGTGACTACAGAGTGACCGAGTTACAGTGCAGGAGCAGGCGAAGCACATAAAAATTTATTGTGGCCCTGTATGGCTGTGACTACAGAGTGACCGAGTTACAGTGCAGGAGCAGGCGAAGCACATAAAAATTTATTGTGGCCCTCTATGGCTGTGACTACAGAGTGACCGAGTTACAGTGCAGGAGCAGGCGAAGTACAATAAAATTTATTGTGGCCCTGTATGGCTGTGACTACAGAGTGACCGAGTTACAGTGCAGGAGCAGGCGAAGCACATAAAAATTTATTGTGGCCCTCTATGGCTGTGACTACAGAGTGACCAAGTTACAGTGCAGTTGCAGGCGAATCACATAAAAATATATTGAGGCCCTGTATGGCTGTGACTACAGAGTGACGAAGTTAAAGTGCGGGAGCAAGCGAAGCACATAAAAATTTATCGAGGCCCTGTATGGCTGTGACTACAGAGTGACCGAGTTACAGTGCAGGAGCAGGCGAAGTACATAAAAATTTATTGTGGCCCTGTATGGCTTTGACTACAGAGTGACCGAGTTACACTGCAGGAGCAGGCGAAGCACATAAACATTTACAGTGGCCCTGTATGGCTGTGACTACAGAGTGACCGAGTTAAAGTGCGGGAGCAGGCGAAGTACATAAAAATTTATCGAGGCCCTGTATGGCTGTGACAACAGAGTGACCGAGTTACAGTGCAGGAGCAGGTGCAGCACATAAAAATTTTGCGTGACCCTGTATGGCTGTGACTACAGAGTGAACGAGTTACAGTGCGAGAGCAGGCGAAGCACATAAAAATGTATCGAGGCCCTGTATGGCTGTGACTACAGAGTGACTGAGTTACAGTGCAGGAGCAGGCGAAGCACATAAAAATGTATCGAGGCCCTGTATGGCTGTGACTACAGAGTGACCGAGTTACAGTGCAGGAGCAGGCGAAGCACATAAAAATTTATTGTGGCCCTGTATGGCTGTGACTACAGAGTGACCGAGTTACACTGCAGGAGCAGGCGAAGCACATAAAATTTGCGTCACCCTGTATGGCTGTGACTACAGAGTGACCGAGTTACAGTGCGGGAGAAGGCGAAGCACATAAAAATGTATCGAGGCCCTGTATGGTTGTGACTACAGAGTGACCGAGTTACAGTGCAGGAGCAGGCGAAGCACATAAAAATTTATTGTGGCCCTGTATGGCTGTGACTACAGAGTGACCGAGTTACAGTGCAGGAGCAGGCAAAGTACAATAAAATTTATTGTGGCCCTGTATGGCTGTGACTACAGAGTGACCGAGTTACAGTGCAGCAGCAGGCGAAGCACATAAAAATTTATTGTGGCCCTCTATGGCTGTGACTACAGAGTAACCAAGTTAAAGTGCGGGAGCAGGCGAAGCACATAAAAATTTATCGAGGCCCTGTATGGCTGTGACTACAGAGTGACCGAGTTACAGTGCGGGAGCAGGCGAAGCACATAAAAATTTATCGAGGCCCTGTATGGCTGTGACTACAGAGTGACCGAGTTACAGTGCAGGAGCAGGCGAAGCACATAAAAATTTATTGTTTCCCTGTATGGCTGTGACTACAGAGTGACCGAGTTACACTGCAGGAGCAGGCGAAGCACATAAACATTTACAGTGGCCCTGTATGGCTGTGACTACAGAGTGACCGAGTTAAAGTGCGGGGAGTAGGCGAAGTACATAAAAATGTATTGTGGCCCTGTATGGCTGTGACTACAGAGTGACCGAGTTACAGTGCAGGAAGGCAGGCGAAGCAAATAAAATTTGCGTCACCCTGTATGGCTGTGACTA
>ONZH01014313.1:0-21424 GCA_900303285.1 Rhinella marina
TTGTGTATGCTGAATGTAGTATATAAAGGGTTAATATTATAGGAGCAAAGCTCACGAGTGACTGGAAGCGGCTGCTTAGCTGACCATGGGTGGTCCCAGCCTACGTGTGCCTGATGTGAAGACCCTTAGTGCCCTGGGTTGGGGCCATTTTAAAGATGATGTTAGCAAATTCCCTAATATAATGTGGACCCACTGGCTGCCGGGGTGAACCCCTAATAGACCAGCGCAGCCATGGGAGGAATCCAATTCCTGCACAGGTTTATTGCAGCCTGTATTCTGACTGACGTACGACAGTTGTCGCCATCCCGCCCAGGAGTCCGAGGCGCCCAGAAATTTTTTGCAGCTGTCACCAAACGTTCTGTGAAGCTTCATCTCGGAGCTATTTTTGATTTGGTCCCGACTAGCTGAGAACAGGGTTGTGCCAGAGTTTTACAAATGAAGCTGCAGTAAGGGTAGGAAAAACTGTCTGGCCCTTAAAGGGGTTGTCCCGGTGACCTCAGGATAGGTCATCAACATCTGATCGGTGGGGGTTCAACTTCATGGAGCCTGTGAGCTGCAATACCGAGCACGGCCTCTAGCCAATGAGTGGCGCTCTGCTTGCTAAGCTACAAGGAGGCCGCAGCTTCTTCAAAGAGCTGATCATTAGGAGTGCTTTCAGACCCTCACCGATCCGGCATTGGTGACGGGTCCTGAGGATAGGTCATCAATATTGAAAGGGGTTGTCTCTCACTTCAGCAAAATGGAATTTATCATGTAGAGCAAAGGTTACTACAAGGCACTTACTAATGTATTGTGATTGTCCATATTGCCTTCCTTTGCTGGCTGGATTCAATTTTTCTATCACCTTATACACTGCTCGTTTCCATGGTTACGACCACCCTGTCAATCCATCAGTGGTGGCCGTGCTTGCACACTATAGGAAAAAGCACCAGCCTATGTGCGGTCCCACAGTCCCGGCCACCAAACAGGCCAGAGCTTTTTTTTTTTTCCTAACACGACCATCACTGATGGATTGCAGGGTGGTCATAACCATGGAAACAAGCAGTGTATAATGTGATGGAAAAAATGAATCCACCCAGCAGAGGAAGCAATATGGACAATCACAATACATTAGTAAGTGCCTTGTAGTAACTTTGTCTGTATTATAAATGCCATTTGCTGAAGTGAGACAGCCCTTGGAAAACCCCTTTAACATTAAAGGGTTATTACAATCTTAGACAATGGGGACATATCGCTAGGATCTGCCCCCATTGTCTTATAGGTGCCAGTCCCACACCTATATCGAGAACAGAGCGGGAAAATGAATGGAGAACACACTGCACATGCGCAGCCGCCCTCCATACATTTCTATGAGGCCGCCGAAAATAGCCGAGCGCTGGCTACATAGAAATGAATGGGAGCGGTGGCCGAGCATGTGCGGTGTGTTCCTATTCATTTCTATGGGAGCAGCGGGAAGCCCGGGGTCCTCCAGGCACAGCGCTCCCCGCTCCATTCTCGATATAGGAGCAGGTCCTAGCGGTGGGACCCCCACCTATCAGACAATGGGGGCATATCCTAGCGATATGCCCCCATTGTCTAAGATGGGCATACCCCTCTAAGTGAACTATTGACCATCCATTTTTAGGGATCTATAGAAAACAGCAGCCTCTTGCATGGGCGCCTGTTGCCCACCACTGATTGCAGTGCTTCGCCTGCTCAGCACGCCATGTCAGAATACAGTACCTCAGGGACGCTGGCAGAGCTGCCACCCTGAATTTACATTCCTCTCATTGCTGCCAGGTTACTTGCTGTGCCCCCATTGGGATAGGTAGTTTCCTGGCCTCCTGATGACTGTTTCCTGGGGGGTATGTGGTGGAGAGTGTGTGACTTTTTCCGAGGCTCTGCTCATGGCTCTGTTGCTTTTTACCTTTGTTAGACTTTTATCACTCAGTTTATTTTCTACTTTTTTGCATGCCTTCTCTCAGTGTCTGGTAATGATTCTCTCTACTTATTGTGTGTCGTGTCGTATAAAGTCGTGTGCGCATTGTGGCGTCTCCTCCCTTCATTGTGCTCGTGAACGTCGCGTGGCTCATAAAGGCTGCCATCGGACAGTGTAGTAAAGCCAGCAGAGGGACCCGAGCTTCATACATCCACCCTGGAGCGCCCCCAACATCTGATCATCAATTATTTATGACCATCATGGTTGAGCAGTGGTTGGGGGGCGGGGGGGGGACCTATAAAAAGAGAAGAAAATAAAAACTCTCCCCAATAGTCAAACCATCTCCTACCTATCGCTCAATGTTCACAATGCATTCTGCTTTTTTACTCTTTGACCCCACAGTAAAATTATAGGATTTTTCCGGGTGTTTAATATTGATGACCTATCCTCAGGATAGACCATTAATATGTGATCGGTGGGGGTCCATCACCGATCAGCTGTTGGAAGAGGCGGCCTCCTGGCATTGGATAGTGGCTGGGCTTGGTATCACAACTCCGACCCGTTCACTTTTATGGGACTGAGCTGGACCTAGGCCACGTGACTGACGAACGTGATGTCCCCGGCCTAGGAAGAGTCCACAGCGATCAGCTGTCGGACCCCCCATGATGCGGTATTGATGTGAGTATAGGTCTTCAATATAAACACCTGGAAAAACCCCTTTCCCTCCAGGATATCTATCTCTAAGTACAGCAAGGTATCCTCTGCCTAGTCACTGCAGGACTTTTTCCCAGATCCTTCATCCCACCCCCAGGGGCTTCATATGTAGAGAGGTGTCATGGAGCCGTATACAGCCCGTATTCATCATTCAGCACGCCTGCCGGCAGACCTATGGGGCGCAGATAGCAGTACCCATTGCGTCTGGGTTATATCCTAACCTGAGGTCCCTCATGTTCAATATTAAGATTACACTTGTCTGTGGGCTATGTCCTCACACATACAGATGGTAAGGAATGGTTGTCTTCCATTTCCAAGAGGAATAACAAAGGAACAATACAGACTTCGTGTTTTTTTTTTTTTAATTCATGGTTGTATTGAAGCATTCAGTAACACAAACAGGCTAGGAGTAGTGCCGATAGGCCTTAGAGACTCCATTTGCACTTGGTTCTTTCACACTGCATTAAAGGGGTTAATGACCCCACCACCACCACCCTAATGCCCAAACACATCATATAGGTTATAGTTACCCGGCTCCCCGGCACCCGCGTCGTTCCTGCTCTCCTTGCACAGATCAGAACATAGGACAAGCCTCCCTAGTATTGAGGGTGACGCCGTCACAGCCTGCTGTTGGCTGCCCCCCTTCACCGAATGTTTTGACCCATGTGACGGGGAGATGCGGCAGCCGTACGGGTAGCAGGAGGGACGCAGGTGCCTGGGAGTGGGGTAAGTATAACCTATGTGAGGGGCCCGGGCATTAGAGTTGGATAACCTCTTTAAACCTATCCATAATCCTCAATTCGCCCAGCAGAGGCCATCTTTATTCTTTTTAAACATAGGCGCTGGGAAAATCCTCCTAATATGTCGGGAAACCCTTTGGGGTAGGTGACGGACAGGTGCCCCCATATCCATCAGACAAGCCCGGCTCATGTATGTGACACGTGCTCCTGTCGGACTGGCCTGTGATTGTGTGTGACCGAGCGGTGTGTAGTTCGTGGCCGTTGTTGTATCAGCTGCATGACCTCCTCTTCCCGTTACATAATCCGACTATGGGGGAGAGTTACACAGGACCAGTTCAGTAGTGGTGATGATGGTTATACAGCCTGACCTACCCTATATTCTTTCTGTTTGATATTTTTTTATTCTGGATGTTTCTCATTGGTTTTGCTTCCCCCCCACACATATGTGTGCCACGTTTCTGACACGCTTCCACGCTGCAGCTTTTTGCCATATATTTAATTTTTCCCTTTCCCCCCCATTTCCGGTCCCTCATCTCCGCCTCGTGGTTGATTTTGCCGCTATGTTTTGCACCATTGTGTCTTGGCTTCATCATCGATCACAGCAGAGGAAATTGAAGGTAAGCGGTCATCATGCCATGTTCACCCAGCCATTCCCACTGGAGGGTAACGAGGGCGCCCTGTATCTGCTGCTAGTATGTAAAGGAAGCAGACGAAAAGGCTAGACTAGGAGTCTGTCGCCCATTCTGTAAGGAGTGCCGTATACCGGAGGTGCCAGATTAGCAGATAGAAAAGTTATAAAAAAAAAAAACTCTAGGAAGAGAGATTTGAATCAAAAGTTAAGGGGTTGTTCTGGATTCATATATTGATGGGTTATCCTCGCGATAAGTCCTCAATATCTGATCAATGGGGGTTCAACTCCTGACACGCCCGCTGATCAGCTACTTGAAGAGGCCATGGTGCTTGTTGAGCGCTGCAGTCTCTTCCCAGGTCAGTGACGCATATAGGGAGGAGCGAAATCGACTTTGGATGCTTCATCTGATGTCGATTCCCATAGAACTTTGTTGTAATACCGTATGGAGTGAGCGCTCCGTACAGTATTGGCTCCGATGAGCCAACGTTATTACTCGGGAGACTTTGTGGAATAACTTTGTGAATTATTACCGTAAAAAAAACCTTAGGTTCGGTTCCTAGTGGTACCTTGGAACCAAACCAGAATTCAGTACCAAGGTTTTTTTTACAATAATAATTAATTCACAAAGTTTATTCCACAAAGTCTCCGCGAGTAATAACTTCGGCTCATCGGAGCCAATACATTCTAATACTGTACGGAGCCTCCCCGTTCCATACAGTTATTACAGCGAAGTTTTATGCGAATTGACGTCGGACGAAGCAGCTGAAGCCGATTCGCTCATCCCTAACGTCACGTTAGCAAATGGCCCCCCAGGCTGCAATACAAGGGCCGGCAACTTTACAATAGGTAAATTGATTAAAAGCTTGCCATAGTTTTTGTTGATGCAGCTTCAATGCAGAGCAATGTGTCTCCACGGTAACAGAGAACAAACCCTACGTAGTTTGACCCTGAAGTCGTACTTTCTTCCATCCGGTTATAGAAGAAAGTTTAAATAAGGATTGTCTGCTGCCTGTCACCAGTCTGCATACAAGCTGTAGAAATAAAAGGGCATCTGTCAGCAGTTTTGTACCTATGACACTGTCTGACCTGTTTTACAGCAGCTGAAGACATCTGTGTTGGTCCCATGTTCCTATGTGTCCACATTGCTGAGAAAAATGATGTTTTAATATATGCAAATGAGCCTCTAAGAGCAACGGGGGCGTTACCATTACACCTAGAGGCTCTGCTCTCTCTTCAACTGCTGTGCCCTCTGCACTTTAACAGGGTCAGATGTAAAGACGTTTTCACTGCCTGGTTCTGTTGATCAAAGTGCAGAGGGCGCGGCAGTTGCAGAGAGGACAGAGCCTCTAGGTGTAATGGTAACGCCCCCGTTGCTCCTAGAGGCTCATTTGCATATAATAAAAACATCATTTTTCTCAGCAATGTGGACACATATGAACATGGGACCAACACAGATGTCTTCAGCTGCCAAGTGCACATGTAACAGGTCAGCCAGTGTCATAGGTGCAAAACTGCTGACAGATGCCCTTTAAGACCTGGTTGCTTTGTTTTTTATGCAGATGAATTGAGGCAGTAAAAAAAAAAAAATGGTTGCAAAGATGGACATCGCCTTTAACCCAAAATCTGCTACTAATCGGAGAAATTTCCTTATGGCAGCCCTGGCTTCTATTTCTTGTGAAATCCTCCATGATATTTGCAGTTCTGTGCAGTATTCTAGCTCAGTTACTCAGATTACAGATTATAATCCTGTAAGATTCCTCTAGTCCGGCATCAGTAGTGCTGATCTGTGGGACGTTCTCAGTCCCTGTGTCAGGACTCACTTGCAGGGTAATGTCCTGAAGAAAACCAGAAATTTAGAAATACCTCTATCGCTTTTAGGTGACCCACAGCATTGCCAAGAATAAGGGGCACCGAATTCCCGTCCTCAGCCGGCATGCCCCCTCGCTACAAAGAGATGAATTGGAGTCTATGGGACACAATAGATTCATCTTCTAAGGGAGAGATGGGGCTTGATCGCTGGCTGAGAGGGGGCGATTTTGGGTCCTTTCATTCTTCTATGACTTATTGATGATGGGTCCTAATAATGTAATAGAGGTTTACGTGTCATGTTTCGGGTATGGGGCGGCGTGAGCACAGCTTAGCTTCCAGGGGATTGTACTGTGATTTTACAACTGAAACCAAAATCTCTTCCCTGCAGCGTCCAATATCGACAATGTGGTTCTTGATGAGGATCGCTCTGGTGCCAGACGTCTCCAGAATCTATGGAGGTGAGGTTCCCCTTGGCTCAGTGCTTCCAGGGCAGTGATTTCTAGGTTCTCTCGTATTAAACTGTGCAAATAACTTTCTCCGCAGAGACCAAAGAGAGAGGAGCTGGGGAGTATTACATGAAGAAATACGCCAAGTCCTCCGTGGGGGAGCAGTGAGTCCATTCTTCTCCTGTATTCCACAACGATCTATTCCTAATGTATCCATGGATCGCTAATTCTGTCCATTCTCCCCCAGTATATATGGCGGCTCTGATGAACTGTCCGATGACATCACCCAGCAGCAGCTGCTCCCCGGCGTTAAGTAAGTCACATTGAAGCCTCATCTGTACTCCCGTTTTCTGAACGCTTGCCATGTTACCTATACCTCCTGGTCTTCAGTGTTGGCCCAGCTGCCATTCCTAGCATGCCCTGAAGTCCCGAGACTGTCACAGCACGCTGGGGGTTGTAGTATTACCTTGTAGCAATGAGCTGCTTGTTTTTAGATTCATTATTGATGCTCCATTTTCCTTTTCCAGGGATCCCAATTTGTGGACTGTGAAATGTAAGGTGAGTCTCATGAGATGTTTCTCCTCAAAATGCTGCGGATCGGACTCTCAGTTGTTGGACTGGTGCAAGAACTTGTGTTTCCCTTTGAGGGATAGTTGCAGATGTCAAGGCAGTCACCCACATTTTGCCTTGTTGGAATTCTTACTATTATCACATTTTTTTATTCCCCCCCCCCCCATAGGGAAACTGTATGGAGCAGCAGAGCAGGCACGATCTGTAAACCTCCCCTCCCCCAACATGCTTTAACCACCTGTTTTGCCCAAGTCCAGCTCGGGCAGTGTGAAAAGTAGCTAACTGGAAGGGGAGGGCTGCTTTAGATGGTGATATCTCCTCAATGGTAGCAGCTGGATACATGCAACTGGTCTTGTCTGAAAGCTGACAGTCCAGGCTTTCATACAAGACCAATGGCAGCTAAAGCCCAAGCAACAGAGGAGAAATCACTGTTAGAAATCAAGTCAGGAATAATTGTGAGTGAAACCTGTTTTTTACTTTCACCTTCAGCTGCATTCACAGCATCCCGATTTCTATCAGTGATATCTTTCTCTGTCCTGAACATATTGCTGTCATTCTGGTATTGTCTGAAAGCTTGGAATGTCTGCTTTCAAACAAGATCAGTTGCATGTTTCTTGCTGCTACCATTCAGGAGGTAGCAGCATCTAAAGCAGTTAGCTACTTTTTCACTCTGGCAAAACAGTCAGGCGGTTAAAGAGGGTTTCCCCATACAAATATATGGCCTATAGATAGACTATAAGAATCCTTGTGGGCAAATATTTCTAACATATACTGTTGCTATGCCATAAAAATCTGTGGAGGGAAAACACCTTTATAGGCCATACCAATATATATTTATATTCTGCTGCCACTAGAGGGAGCCTACTGCCATGTTTATTGCATTAGACGTCAGACACTACATCCAGTATCCACAGGTATTAAAAGTACAGATTATGGCATATATAGTATACGTTTATGATCAGTGAGGGGGACATGGGTGGACGCAGGGTCCTGTAGGCTCTTCTCCTGCATTGTGCCCAACCACACACTGCAGGGAACTGCAGAAAAGCTCGAAACAAGTGAGTGAGTGTTGTAATTCCCTGTGCAATGGGCGTCCAGGAGCTTTGTTGTACAGGGAAACACTTAAAGTGGATAGCCACAAGATATGCCATAAACATCTGATAGGTGCCACGCTGCGCAATTTCCCTAAGGCTGGTCTCACACAAACAAGTGTCACGCTCAGCTCCTGTCTTGACCTCCCAACACTGACAGGGGTCGCATAGCATTATATAGATTTATATGATGCTATGTAACCCTTAGATGCAGGGAATGTAGTGGATAACATTGACATAATGCTGTCCGTGTTATCCTATACATTCCAGACATAACATCATAAATCAATATAATGCTATGCGACCCCGGCAGTGCTGGGAGATCAGGAACTGCGCTGCGAGTCCAGAGCGTGATACTTGTTTGTGTAAAACCAGTCTCCCATAGAAGTGAATAGGAGTTACTGAACAGCGAAGCACATCAAACTCTGCTGTTTCCAAAATCCCAGCCACAAACTGTATTATATAATACACGCACACGGCCTTAAAATGGGATGATAACATGTAGAAAATTTCCCGTATTACTTTAGGGAGTGGGGAGTGGGAGAAATGACAGCACAGGCCGTGTTCCTGCTGCCCCTCCCCCCCACCAAACCAGGAAGTAAACGCCTCATTCTGCTCCCCAAATTCAAACAAGTACCGTTCCACCTAGAATATTGTGGTATCGTTTGAAAGATGAGTTTCATGGCGTTAACAGGGTTCTGCAGTTCTGTAAAAACTGATGATCTATCCCCTGGATAGATCATCAGCCTCTGATCGGCGGGGGTCCGACACCCAGGACCCCCACCGATCAGCTGTTTGAGAAGGCAGCAGCGCTGCAGGAGCGCCACAGCCTTCTCTGTGTTTACCGCAGGCCAGTGACGTCAAGACTAGTATCACTGGCCTGGGCGGGGCTAAGCTCCATTCAAGTGACCAGAACTTAGTCCCGCCCAGGCCACTGATACTAGTCGTGACGTCACTGGGCCTGTGGTAAACACAGAGAAGGCCGCGGCGCTCCTGCAGCGCCGCTGCCTTCTCGATCAGAGGCTGATGATCTATCCAGTGGATAAATCATCAGTTTTAAAGAACTGCAGAACCCCTTTAATGTGATACCCTCCAAGCATTAAATTCTAGCCAGTGCAACCGTTCAAAATCTCACAGTATGCCCTTGCCCGTGAAGAGTTAAAGAGCTGTTTTGAGTATTATCTGTGTTGGTTTTCTGTGTGCAACATGGTTTTAATGCTTTTTTCTTTCCTGCAGATCGGAGAAGAACGCGCCACCGCCATTGCTTTGATGAGGAAATTCATTGCGTACCAGTTCACAGATGCAGTAAGTCCAACAATTCATAACTTGTATGTGTGTGTATATAATGAGATGTCGCTGACATGTTACCCACCTTCCTTTACCTATTCCGACCATGTCTTGTAACACGTCATTTGGCTTAGTTAGGTTTGTCTTCACTTTTCTGTTATGGACTTAGACAATCCTAGAAGCAGACGCTCGTTTTCCACACATCCATGAAGCATGGCCACGTTGTCCTCGCATGCCTTCTCATATCTTCTTTCTTTTTTCTTTGTTCACAGCCACTTCAGATCAAATCTGTGGTCGCACCAGAGCATGTCAAGGGTTACATCTACGTCGAGGCCTACAAGCAAACTCACGTCAAACAAGCCATCGAGGGGTGGGTAACCTGCGCATGGGCTTCTGGAACCAGCAGATGGTGCCCATCAAAGAAATGACCGACGTCCTGAAGGTGGTAAAAGAAGTCACAAACCTCAAGCCCAAGTCGTGGGTTCGGCTCAAGAGGGGAATCTACAAGGATGACATTGCTCAGGTATGTCAGACGTTTTATTGCTGTATAATTAATAAAGTGAATATTAATCTCGGCGTACAGGTATACCGTACATATATTTATATTCTGCTGCCACTAGAGGGAGCCTACTGCCTAGTGATTACACAGTGACCTCTTAAAACAGAAAGCAGTAAGCGTCCCTTTGTGGTGGCTTTAGGCGGCGTGGATGGGATTCAGAGCTCTGGGTAAACATACTGATCACTGGAAAGATTATAGATGAGCAGCCTCATAAGACGTAGAAAATTCCCATTTACACCACCAGTGAAATGTCCTAACAAAGCTGCTTATGAGGCAGTGTGTGTCCTTGTTTAGGCTACTTGCGGTAGCATTCTCCGGCGTGGAACAGCCTGCCGGATTCGTGCCACCGCAAGTCCACCGGACTGACAGAAGTCCCCTTCAGCCCCATTCAGTATAATGGTGGCGGGCCAGAGGTACAGCTGCAGCGCGGCAGACGGACAAAAACCGCATCATGTTGTAGTTTTTGCCTGCCTCTCTTCAGGTTTGCCGTGCTGCGGTCAGATTTGCGACCCGCCCCCACTATAATGAATGAGGCCAGAGCAGACTTATGGGTGCACGGTGGACTTGCAGTAGCAGAGATCCGCCAGTCTGCCAGAAAAGGTTATTACAAGTGTAAAAGCGATATGTAGTTGCTATATTCTACTTCTGCTTTCTGCCTTGAGTGTAAACTTACATTACTCCTCTTTTTCTAGGTGGATTATGTTGAGCCCAGTCAGAACACAATCTCTCTCAAAATGATTCCCAGAATCGACTACGATCGGATCAAGGCACGAATGAGTCTGGTACGTGGAATTAAATGATGGTTACCATCAGTGGAGTATTAACGTGAAACCTCCAGTATCCAAATGTTGGTGTCCTTTTTTTCATGCTGCTGAGTTTCCCTTCAGGTGTGCTAACTTCATATCTTTCATGTTTTCTCTGCGTTCTTTTCCCAACTTCTGTTATATTCTCTCTAAAATATAGAAAGATTGGTTCGCCAAGAGGAAGAGGTTCCGCAGACCTCCGCAGAGGCTTTTTGATACAGAAAAGATCAGGTAGGAGCTTCTGATATGAACACAAAGGGCCATGTCGAAAATCCGCAGCACTCCAAAAAAGTTGTATCAAACTTGGTATTTATTCATATAGCAACAACAGCATAGCGACATTTCGGCTCAGTTGAGCTTGAAAAAGGCTCAACTGAGCCGAAACGTCGCTATGCTGTTATTGCTATATGAATAAATACCAAGTTTGATACAACCTTTTTGGAGTGCTGCGGATTTTCTATGTGGATGTTTGTGCAGGACCTTGAATCGAGGATTTCTTCATATAAATGGACATATTTAACCTTTCTTAAGGGGAACCTGTCATCTCCGAAACACCCCCTGAACTAGAGTAAGCGGTGTATAGTGTAAGTGATGCCTGAATCCGAATATGTAAGTTTTATCTTCGTACTCACTTCCATTCTGACACTGTGCTCCCACAAACCGGCAGTAAAATGCACTCACTGGACTCTTCTTTGAGTCCTCTCCATTATGTGAGTGAGCACCGGAGTCCAGTGAGTGCATTTTACTGCAGGTTTGTGGGAGCACAGCGTCAGAATGGAAGTGAGTATGAAGATAAAAATTACATTACCGGACTCAACGTCACTTACACTATACACCGCTTACTCTAGTTCAGGGGGTGTTTCGGTGATGACAGGTTCCCTTTAAGGTATAGCTGTGCTGCTTCTACCTTACATGTGAATATTATGAACACAAAAGGGTCATGTTCTCATTACATGCATGTTTTCCTGTATTGACCGGCGATCCCCTCATCCGCACAGGTCCCTGGGGGGAGATGTTTCATCAGATGGAGATTTCCTTATATTTGAGGGTAACCGTTACAGTCGCAAAGGTTTCCTCTTCAAGAGCTTTGCAATGTCAGCTGTGGTAAGTTACCCATTGGAACTAGTGTCTGTGTTGTGCGTAAGGCGGTAGTTTGGAAATGTTTATTGGTGCATGTCTTGGACATTTCATGTTTTTAGATCACAGAAGGAGTGAAGCCGACTCTGTCTGAATTGGAGAAGTTTGAAGATCAGCCAGAAGGGGTTGACCTGGAGGTGGTGACGGAGTCTACAGGTAAGAAATGAAAACCAATGTAAAAAAAATTAAGGAGGTTAGGCTGGATTTCATGTCACATTCAGAACCCATGTTTGGTGTGTACACCTCAGAAAGCTCCTGGTGTATACACCAAACATATCCATAGGGCTACATTCACCCAGAGAAGGTCCAAAAAAATCAGGTTGTTATGGACAACTAAGGCTACTTTCACACCAGCGTTTTTGTAGGATCTGTCATGGATCTGCAAAAACGCTTCCAAGACTGATCATTTTTGTCCTAATAATTTCTGAATGGAAAAGGATCCGTTCAGAATGCATCAGTTTTGCTTCAGTTCAGTCAGCATTCAGTTTTGGAGGCGGACTCTAAAACGCGCTTGCTGCGTTTTTGGTGTCCGCATGAAGAAACTGATGCAAACGGTTCCGTCATGACTCACAATTAGAGATGAGCAAACGTGCTCGTAACGAGCACTGTAGCGCTCGGCTCCCCTGCGCTCACATGGGCGCAGGCATCCGGATCCGTAGGGTGAGGAGGACGAATCCGGATGCCTGCGCCCATGCGAGCGCAGGGGAGCTGAGCGCCACAGTGCTCGTTACGAGCATGTTCGCTTATCTCTACTCACAATGTAAGTCAATGGGGACGGATCAGTTTTCTCAGACACAATAGAAAACGGTTTTATCCCCTATTGACTTTCAATGGAGTTCATGACGGATCCGTCTTGACTATTTAAAAGATAATACAACCGGATCCATTCATAACGGATGCAGACGGTTGTTTTATCATGACGGATCCAGCAAAAACGTTGGTGTGAAAGTAGCCTTAGCCAATTGTCCTTTACACCAGTTTTGGTAAATCTTCCTCTCGGTCACAAGCAAGTATACATCTCGAATAAAACGTATGGTGGCTCACCTCTATTCAAATAATGGGGACGGAGGTGCAACTATCTTGTGACTATACCCGTAGTCACTGTGTAAGGGAATATCTAGAATATATATTGATGTGCACACTTCTTATCTGTTGTGCATGGACATATGGTTTAAGATGGTGGTTTGGTGGCGAATATTCACAACAATAATAAATCTATTGCATGAATGTGCCGTATACCTGTATATAAATGATAGTCTTGAATGAATTAGCGGTTAAAAAAATATTTATTAGGATATAAGTAAATAAGGTTTAAAAATAGAAATGTGTATAAAAGATATATAAAATATTCTAAAAAAATTATGGTATATATATAAGGAATATATATATGATGAACAAACAACAGTAGTATCAAAAAATGAAAATTAAATGTCCAAAAAGTAGTTGGAGCTCAGCTAGCTGATTGGTTTAAGCATGCATGTATAAAAAAGTTTTTAGTACATTACCGGTGGGGTGATTTCAAGCAATGTGCTCCTCTTATCTTGCTTTAAGGCAATGAGCCCCTTAGATGATGTTCTCCTTGGTTAGGTGGCTATTCCCAGGCGTTTTTCAGTGGGATATGGTCTGCTTGTAATCGTCTTGGCAAGGATGAGCAGCAGTTTAGATCGCGGCCTCCGTGGCGTCCCACGTGGGCACGCGCCTCTCGGGTAAGAAGTGCTGACTCAGCGTTCTCGCAGGCAGCGCTGTAGAAGTAGGGGCTGTTAACGCTGCTCCGCTTTGGATGAAGAGCTGTGTCGGCGTCAGCTGATGGTTCTCCGTCCGGACGATACCTTGTCAGCGCTGTGGATGCAGCGGAGGCGCCCGATACTTCATCCAGCGGAGGGTATTTGGCGGCGTGTGTTTGATCCTCATGCAAGTAGTGCCGCAATTGTTGGCAGATGCTTAGCAGAGGTTTTCAGTAACTGTATGCGGGTATACCCTCTGTAGTTGGGGCGTCAGGGTTTCTTAGTAGGTGCGTGCTGCAAGTCTCCTCAATAGGTCCTCTGTCACCAAACGCGTTTCGGGGCTCTAATGCCCCTTCCTCAGTGGTTATTGGACCTATGGTTGAGCTCGGCCTTTTATAGGGTTTTTTTCTTCTCAAACCAGGTTTTTTGTTCCAAAAAATGTGGAGTGGATCGCTATCATTCACTAAATTGCAGAGTGGAGTATGTACATGAATGTCCAGACATGGGCATTAGTAACAATGATATATGTGCACAGAAGGTGGTATATAGAGAAGTTATGGTTATTGAACATGCGGTTGCTGTAATGAATCAATGGCATGTGCCTAAATTTATTTGTGTAGTTTATGTAATTGTTATTCATGTAATTGTCTTACTTGTTTTTGTCTAATAATGGTTGTTAGTCTTTACATTGTGATTCTAGTGTCTGTCCTTGGTTTATTTTCAGTCTTAGTGGTGTTTGTCTTTAAATGTGTGTATGATCATGATGGTTGTTTTTCTAGTAGTTCTTTTGTTTGTTGATTTAGTACTTTTCTTCTGCAACCATTTTTTTCTGATGTTGTGAGTATATTTGTGTATTTTTGTCATTTTGGATTTGTATTTTTGTCTTTTTTATGTTGTATAGTGCCGTAATTGTCTTTTTGGTGTTTGTCTTTTTTGGAAATTGTCTTTCTAGTGGTTGTCTCTGTGGTGTGTTTACATATTTTTGTTTATGTGGTTATTGTCCTTTAAACTTTCTCTCATTTGTTTTGTATAGTGTCATGAATGTCTTTTTAGTGTTTGTCTTTTTTGGGAATTGTCTTTCTAGTAGTTATCTCTGTGGTGTGATGTGTTTATGTGGTTTTTTGTCCTATAAATTTTCTCTCTTTTGTATAGTGTCATGAATGTCTTCTTAGTATTTGTCTTTTTCAGGAATTGTTTTTTCTAGTAGTTGTCTCTTGTCATGTGTTTTCATATTCATGTTTTTATGTTTGTGTCGTAATTGTCTTTTTAGTACTTGTCTTTTAAAGAATTATCTTTCTGATAATTAGCATACCGTAATTGTTTTTTTAGTGTTTATCTTTTTTGGGGAGTTATCTTTCTAGTTATTGTCTCTGTGACATATTCTCTTATTTATGTTTTAATGTTTGTGTCATAATAGTTTTTTGGTGTGTATTATTTTTTTTTTTTTTTTTAGCGGTTATATTTTTAGTACCGTATATGCCGGCGTATAAGACGACTGGGCGTATAAGACGACCCCCAACTTCTGCCCTAAAAATATAGAATTTGGTATATACTCACTGTATAAGACTACCCCTCTCCCAAATGAAAAAAAGTCTGCTTTGATTTCAACATGTTAATTTTAATTCAAATGCATATGACATGCAGGTACTGTATATAGCAGCAAAACTGTCACTTATAAACATAAGGTTGTTTCAACATGTACGGTAAAGCTAAAACTTTGCAAAACAAACAAGAGAGCAAGTGCCTGGTGATCATAACTGTAAGCTGCGATATTGTAACAGGTCTTGCTGGCATGACAGTTTCCCTTTAAAAGCCTTCAAAATCCTCCTGAAGAATATAGAGAATAGTATGCTACTTCAGTATGCTAAGAGCAGGGGCCGCACTGTGTGAGGTATAACCAATAGGATTAGTGCAGGGGCGGGGAGTCACCGGGAGGAGAAGGGGGGCGGGGTCGGCACTTATTGTAGCAATATGCACACTTACACCAGCATGTAAAGCTCTTCATTAATATCACAGCATGGATGCGAGGTGAATCTGGCGTTACTGCAGCCGCCAGCTTTCCCCTCGCAACCATGCTGTGATATTAATGAAGATCCGACATGCTTCTGTAAGTGCCGCCTGTGACCCCCAGCTCTGTGACGCCAACCACTGTGACGGGGCGGCTGCATTAGCATACAGCGCGCCGCCCCGTCAGCGCGTACTAAGCCTCTTCTAATGACTGTGAGAGGCGGACTGCCGCCGCATGCGCGGGCGGTCCCAGGAAGCGGGCTCTCTACGCGCTGACGGGGAAAAAAAAAACACCTCACACAGTGCGGCCCCCGTATATCCGGCGTATAAGACGACCCCCCACTGTAGCCATTATTTTAAGGGGTTAAAAAGTAGTCTTATACGCCAGTATATACTGTAATTGTTTCTGTGATGTTGATATTTTTGTCTATTTGAATTATGTTTTGCATTATATGGTGTCGTGGTTATCTTTTTGGTATTTGTAGATAGTCTTTCTGGTAATTGTCTCTATGTTGAATTAATCACTCGTTGTCTTCTTAATTTAAGCATTTGTCTTTCTAGTGGCTGTCTCTGTGATGTATTGCCTATCATGAGGTTCCAGGAAGGTTTTGCATGAAGATCGGGGGTGAGGGCCCCCAGGGGAGGGGAGATCGGAGTGCTGGGTACACAGCCTGATTCCGATGTCCCGTCTCCGGAAGGTTTTGCATGAAGATCGGGGCCCTCACCCCCGATCTTCATGCAAAACCTTCCTGGGAACCTCATGATAGGCAATACATCACAGAGACAGCCACTAGAAAGACAAATGCTTAAATTAGAAGGACAACGAGAGATTAATTCAACATAGAGACAATTACCAGAAAGACTATCTACAAATACCAAAAAGATAACCACGACACCATATAATGCAAAACATAATTCAAATAGACAAAAATATCAACATCACAGAAACAATTACTAAAAATATAACCGCTAAAAAAATACACACCAAAAAACTATTATGACACAAACATTAAAACATAAATAAGAGAATATGTCACAGAGACAATAACTAGAAAGATAACTCCCCAAAAAAGATAAACACTAAAAAAACAATTACGGTATGCTAATTATCAGAAAGATAATTCTTTAAAAGACAAGTACTAAAAAGACAATTACGACACAAACATAAAAACATGAATATGAAAACACATGACAGAGACAACTACTAGAAAAACAATTCCTGAAAAAGACAAATACTAAGAAGACATTCATGACACTATACAAAACAAATGAGAGAAAGTTTAAAGGACAATAACCACATAAACAAAAATATGTAAATACACCACAGAGACAACCACTAGAAAGACAATTTCCAAAAAAGACAAACACCAAAAAGACAATTACGGCACTATACAACATAAAAAAGACAAAAATACAAATCCAAAATGACAAAAATACACAAATATACTCACAACATCAGAAAAAAATGGTTGCAGAAGAAAAGTACTAAATCAACAAACAAAAGAACTACTAGAAAAACAACCATCATGATCATACACACATTTAAAGACAAACACCACTAAGACTGAAAATAAACCAAGGACAGACACTAGAATCACAATGTAAAGACTAACAACCATTATTAGACAAAAACAAGTAAGACAATTACATGAATAACAATTACATAAACTACACAAATAAATTTAGGCACATGCCATTGATTCATTACAGCAACCGTATGTTCAATAACCATAACTTCTCTATATACCACCTTCTGTGCATATATATCATTGTTACTAATGCCCATATCTGGACATTCATGTACATACTCCACTCTGCAATTTAGTGAATGATAGCGATCCACTCCACATTTTTTGGAACAAAAAACCTGGTTTGAGAAGAAAAAAACCCTATAAAAGGCCGAGCTCAACCATAGGTAATAACCACTGAGGAAGGGGCATTAGAGCCCCGAAACGCGTTTGGTGACAGAGGACCTATTGAGGAGACTTGCAGCACGCACCTACTAAGAAACCCTGACGCCCCAACTACAGAGGGTATACCCGCATACAGTTACTGAAAACCTCTGCTAAGCATCTGCCAACAATTGCGGCACTACTTGCATGAGGATCAAACACACGCCGCCAAATACCCTCCGCTGGATGAAGTATCGGGCGCCTCCGCTGCATCCACAGCGCTGACAAGGTATCGTCCGGACGGAGAACCATCAGCTGACGCCGACACAGCTCTTCATCCAAAGCGGAGCAGCGTTAACAGCCCCTACTTCTACAGCGCTGCCTGCGAGAACGCTGAGTCAGCACTTCTTACCCGAGAGGCGCGTGCCCACGTGGGACGCCACGGAGGCCGCGATCTAAACTGCTGCTCATCCTTGCCAAGACGATTACAAGCAGACCATATCCCACTGAAAAACGCCTGGGAATAGCCACCTAACCAAGGAGAACATCATCTAAGGGGCTCATTGCCTTAAAGCAAGATAAGAGGAGCACATTGCTTGAAATCACCCCACCGGTAATGTACTAAAAACTTTTTATACATGCATGCTTAAACCAATCAGCTAGCTGAGCTCCAACTACTTTTTGGACATTTAATTTTCATTTTTTGATACTACTGTTGTTTGTTCATCATATATATATATTCCTTATATATATACCATAATTTTTTAGAATATTTTATATATCTTTTATACACATTTCTATTTTTAAACCTTATTTACTTATATCCTAATAAATATTTTTTTAACCGCTAATTCATTCAAGACTATCATTTATATACAGGTATACGGCACATTCATGCAATAGATTTATTATTGTTGTGAATATTCGCCACCAAACCACCATCTTAAACCATATGTCCATGCACAACAGATAAGAAGTGTGCACATCAATATATATTCTAAGTATACATCTCAGCTTTTTCTTTTAGGCCTCTTGCACATGACTGTGGTTTGGGGCCGCATCCCAGATGCATTTTTTGCGAGTCGGAAGCAGATCCATTCACTTCAGTGGAGCTGCAAAAGACGCACTCCATGTGCTGTCCGCATCCACATGTCTGTTCCGTCGCCCCGCAAAAAAAAAATAAAATTTGAACATGTCCTATTATTGTCCATAACACAGACAAGGATATGACTGATTTATTGTGGGCCGGCATGCAGAACTCACATGGCTGCTATCCATGTTTTGCACATCTGCAATTTGCGGACCACAAAACTGAAAAGGTCGTATGCATGAGTGAGGCCTTAGTCCCATAGAGTTTGAGAGGAGCGGCAGCATGCAGGCTCAGCCAGCACTTCATTCAGACTTCATCCTAGTGATCAATATTACACTTAGCCTTTAGATAAACCCAATGTGTCCGTTTTCTACATAATGCAAAGTTTACATGTTCAAAATCTTTTAAAATCTACATCACGTTCATTAGTAGTGCAGATCCCAGTTACGGTTTAGCCCTACTAAATTACAATCGGGTCAACACAGGTGGTTCTCAAGTGAAAATCAAAATGTCAGCCTTGGATTTCTGCTGCAGGAAAAAAATTCACAGTGGGTCCTGCACCTAAAGCCCCTAGGTTTGTTTATCTTGAATTTTGGGGACGTTCCTCCCTAAGGCTACTTTCACACCAGAGTTTTTGTTGGGTCCGGCAGGGTTCAGCAAAAAAAAAAAAAATGCTTCCGTTACTGATAATACAACCGTCTGCATCCGTTCTGAATGGATCCGGTTATTATCTTTAACATACAACCAGATCGGGTCATATAACTCCATTAACTCCATTGAAAGTCAATGGGGGACGGATCCGTTTTCTATTGTGTCAGAGAAAACGGATCAGTCCCCATTGACTTGCATTGTGGGTCATGATGAATCCGTCTTGCTCCACATCCCAGGACGGAAAGAAAACCGCAGCATGCTGCTCTCCGGTATGAGAACGGAACTAAACGGAACAGAAGGCACTTTGGAGCACTCCGCTCTGTTCAGTTCAGTTTTGTCCCTATTGACAATGAATGGGGACAATACTGAGGCTTTTTTTCTGGTATTGAGACCCTATGACGGAACTCAATACTGGAAAACTTAAAGAAGAACTCCTGACAAAAATTTTATTCCATGTCCTGCTAGAAATGTACATGATGTAATCTGTAGTGAATGTCATTTTCTTACCAGTGTCTGAAGTTTCTTATCTGTGTCATGTGACCAGCAATTAGACCCACCAACTCACACAGAGACTTATTTGAGGACAGGAAGTCTAATTCTCTATGTATTCCTATGAGACTGAAAGTGAGGCTCCCATAGGAATGAATAGCGCAGTTACTGGCTTCCTGTCCTGGGTCAGTTGGAGGTCAGGGAGTTGGTCACATGACCCAGCTACAATAAGAAGAGCGGTTTTTACTCACAGAAACAGTCACTGATAAGAAGATGACATTCACTACAGATTATATCATGCACCTTTCTAACAGGTCAGAGAATAAAATTTTTTTTCGGGAGTTCTTCTTTAAACGCTAGTGTGAAAGTAGCCTTACACGATTCAGGACTGAGATTTGCAAGGTACAGGTTTCAGTCCTTCATCGGCACAATTACCTAGCAAAGGATAACAAGTAAACTTGACCACTGAAGGCCCAGAGGATTAGGAACCCAGAACTCCACAGAAAGGAGCAGTAACCCCCTCTATGATCCGTTGGCCACTACATAATCTCCTCACAACACTGATTTTTTTCCAATTTTCTTACAGGGAAGGAGCGTGAGCACAGTCTGCAGCCGGGAGACAACGTTGAAGTGTGTGAGGGAGAGTTGATAAACCTGCAGGGTAAAATTCTCAGTGTGGATGGAAACAAGATCACTATCCTGCCAAGCATGAGGACCTCAAGGTGACGTCTCCTTTATGGGCCTATCTCTGTACAGTATCACATCCCTATAGAATGGGACATTAAATTGTCTGTGCTGCTGATGGCATATTCTGAGCTAACACTTTGGTTTCTAACATCCTTTGATCCTTTTGGGATATTCATTTTTTTTGTTCTTGTTGCGCTCCATTAGGATATGTTAGAGTTTCCAGCCAATGAGTTGCGGAAGTACTTCCGTATGGGGGACACGTGAAAGTCATTGCAGGACGCTATGAGGGAGACACTGGGCTGGTTCGTTCGAGTTGAAGAAAATTTTTGTCATCCTCTTCTCTGATCTTACCATGCACGAAGTGAGTGTTCTTCTGCATTACATCATTTCAGATAGTTTATGGATTCTGTTGCAATTTTCATTCCTGCTGCTCATTTTTCCTTCTTGTCTTTGCCCTTCCTCTAATATATATTCTCACCTCCCATTACAGTTGAAGGTTCTGCCTCGAGACTTGCAGCTTTGTTCAGAAACGGCTTCGGGAGTAGATGTTGGAGGACAACACGAATGGGGAGAGCTGGTGCAGCTGGACCCACAGACGGTGGGAGTTATTGTACGTCTGGAGAGGGAGACCTTTCAGGTGAGAGCCCTAGACCATTGACTTTACATTTTGGGATTTTATTTTGGAGCAAGCATTTCTTGAATTTTAAAGGGGTTGTCCAAGTTATGAAAATTATAGCATTGTAAATCAGATGGTCAGCAAATATATACATAACCCTAAGCAAGTTTCAGGCAAAAAAATTCTATTTCCTCATTTCCCTGGTTCTCTTCTGGCCTTTGTTACATGCAGTAACAACAATCTCTGCCCCTCCCCCTGCTCTGCAAAAGGAACGAATACAAGTGCTGCCCTGAGTGATATGTCTGCCTGCTAGGATACTCAGCAGCATGTGGTATGTGTAGGACTACAAGTCCCAGAGGTAAAATGACACTGCTGATACACACAGGATCTTTCCCATCCCCTCCCACCTCTTCTTGTGCAATGCTCTGCAGAACTCCTACAGTCTGTCAGCTCTGTGTCTGCAGGATGAGGAGGGTAGATCTGCGTCTCTTCACTGCCTGCAGCTGCTCAGCAAAGCCTTAGCCCTGAGTCTGTGTTGTAGAATCCAGTGGAGGGAGACACAG
>ONZH01014314.1:0-44707 GCA_900303285.1 Rhinella marina
TTGCCAATTGAAAGGCCTATATATTTTAATATTTCAAGGTACACAGCCGTGTACTCAAGTGATCAGACGGTGTGTATGAACACCAGGTTTGAGAAATTACTTTGCAAGAGAACGCACAGTACAGTGCCAATTAATAGGCCTATATATTGTATATTTCAAGGTCACAGCCGTGTCTAAGCTGATCAGATGGGTGTGTATGAACACCAGGTTTGAGAATTACTGGTTGCAAGAGACCCGCACAGTACAGTTGCCAATTATAAGGCCTATATATTGTATATTTCAAGGGTACACAGCCGTGTACTTAAGTGATCAGGACGGTGGTGTAGTGAACACCAGGTTGAGAAATTACTTGCAAGAGAACTGCGACAGTACAAGGTTGCCAATTATATAAGGCCTATATATTTGTTATATTTCAAGGTACAAACAGCCGTGTACTAAGTGATCAGTACGGGTCGTGTTGTAACACCAGGTATGAGAAATTACTTTGCAAGAGAACGCACAGTACAGTTGCCAATTATAAGGCCTATATATTTTATATTTCAAGGTACACAGCCGTGTACTAAGTGATCAGACGGTGTGTATGAACACCAGGTTTGAGAAATTACTTTGCGAAGAGAACGCACAGTACAGTTGCCAATTGAAAGGCCTATATATTTGTATATTCAAGGTACACAGCCGTGTAACTAAGTGATCAGACGGTGTGTATGAACACCAGGTTTGAGAAATTACTTTGCAAGAAACGCACAGTACAGTTGCCAATTGAAAGGCCTATATATTTTAATATTTCAAGGTACACAGCCGTGTACTAAGTGATCAGACGGTGTGTATGAACACCAGGTATTGAGAAATTACTTTGCAAGAGAACGCACAGTACAGTTGCCAATTATAAGGCCTATATATTGTATATTTCAAGGTACACAGCCCGTGTACTAAGTGATCAGACGGTGTGTATGACACCAGGTATGAGAATTACTTTGCAAGAGAACGCACAGTAACAGTTGCCAATTATAAGGCCTATATATTGTATATTTCAGGTACACAGCCGTGTACTAAGTGATCAGACGGTGTGTATGAACACCAGGTATGAGAAATTACTTGCAAGAGAACGCACAGTACAGTTGCCAATTGAAAGGCCTATATATTGTATATTTCAAGGTACACAGCCGTGTACTAAGTGATCAGACGGTGTGTATGAACACCAGGTTTGAGAAATTACTTTGCAAGAGAACGCACAAGTACAGTTGCCAATTGAAAGGCCTATATATTGTATATTTCCAAGGTACACAGCCGTGTACTAAGTGATCAGAACGGTGTGTAATGAACACCAGGGTATGAGAAATTTACTTTGCAAGAGAACGCACAGTACAGTTGCCAATTGAAAGGCCTATATATTGTATATTTCAAGGTACAACAGCCGTGTACTAAGTGATCAGACGGTGTGTATGAACACCAGGTTTGAGAAATTACTTTGCAAGAGAACGCACAGTACAGTTGCCAATTGAAAGGCCTATATATTGTATATTTCAAGGTACACAGCCGTGTACTAAGTGATCAGACGGTGTGTATGAACACCAGGTATGAGAAATTACTTTGCAAGAGAACGCACAGTACAGTTGCCAATTATAAGGCCTATATATTGTATATTTCAAGGTACACAGCCGTGTACTAAGTGATCAGACGGTGTGTATGAACACCAGGTATGAGAAATTACTTTGCAAGAGAACGCACAGTACAGTTGCCAATTATAAGGCCTATATATTGTATATTTTCAAGGTACACAGCCGTGTACTAAGTGATCAGACGGTGTGTATGAACACCAGGTATGAGAAATTACTTTGCAAGAGAACGCACACAGTACAGTTGCCAATTATAAGGCCTATATATTGTATATTTCAAGGTACACAGCCGTGTACTAAGTGATCAGACGGTGTGTATGAACACCAGGTTATGAGAAATTACTTTGCAAGAGAACGCACAGTACAGTTGCCAATTAAAGGCCTATATATTGTATATTTCAAGGTACACAGCCGTGTACTAAGTGATCAGACAGTGTGGTAATGAACACCAGGTATGAGAAATTACTTTGCAAGAGAACGCACAGTACAGTTGCAATTGAAAGGCCTATATATTGTATATTTCAAGGTACACAGCCGTGTACTAAGTGATCAGACGGTGTGTATGAACACCAGGTTTGAGAATTACTTTGCAAGAGAACGCACAGTACAGTTGCCAATTGAAAGGCCTATATATTTTATATTTCAAGGTACACAGCCGTGTACTAAGTGATCAGACGGTGTGTATGAACACCAGGTTTGAGAAATTACTTTGCAAGATAACGCACAGTACAGTTGCCAATTATAAGGCCTATATATTGTATATTTCAAGGTACACAGCCGTGTACTAAGTGATCAGATGGTGTGTATGAACACCAGGTTTGAGAAATTACTTTGCAAGAGAACGCACAGTACAGTTGCCAATTATAAGGCCTATATATTGTATATTCAAGGTACACAGCCGTGTACTAAGTGATCAGACGGTGTGTATGAACACCAGGTTTGAGAAATTACTTTGCAAGAGAACGCACAGTACCAGTTGCCAATTGAAAGGCCTATATATTTTATATTTTCAAGGTACACAGCCGTGTACTAAGTGATCAAGACGGTGTGTATGAACACCAGGTATGAGAATTACTTTGCAAGAGAACGCACAGTACAGTTGCCAATTATAAGGCCTATATATTGTATATTTCAAGGTACACAGCCGTGTACTAAGTGATCAGACGGTGTGTATGAACACCAGGTTTGAGAAATTACTTTGCAAGAGAACGCACAGTACAGTTGCCAATTGAAAGGCCTATATATTTTATATTTCAAGGTACACAGCCGTGTACTAAGTGATCAGACGGTGTGTATGAACACCAGGTATGAGAAATTACTTTGCAAGAGAACGCACAGTACAGTTGCCAATTATAAGGCCTATATATTGTATATTTCAAGGTACACAGCGTGTACTAAGTGATCAGACGGTGTGTATGAACACCAGGTATGAGAAATTACTTTGCAAGAGAACGCACAGTACAGTTGCCAATTAAAAGGCCTATATATTGTATATTTCAAGGTACACAGCCGTGTACTAAGTGATCAGACGGTGTGTATGAACACCAGGTTTGAGAAATTACTTTGCAAGAGAACGCACAGTACAGTTGCCAATTGAAAGGCCTATATATTGTATATTTCAAGGTACCCTCTCCAGCAGCTATCCCTGAATAAGCCGTTCTCTGTGTAGTAGTAAAGCTATCACTGTACTGCACTATAGTAGCCCTGATAAGGGCTTTTAATCACGCTCCTGCCTGTCCAACAGCTAAAATCTGTCTCTCCCTTCTCCAGCCTCTGTCCCTGACTAAGTTCACGCAGCATATGCGAACGAGCAGGAAGAGCTGAGTTTTTAATATTCGAGGTCACATGGTTTTTCCAGCCAATGCATGTAGACGCCGTTTTCGCGCTGCCAGCGTGCTCAGCGTGCCTGTCATACCCCCCCTGCATGGTGATTGGTGGAAAAAGAGCGCCAGGGAAGGTGGGAGGGGAAACGAATTCTAAGTGCGCCATCGCCGTTATACTCGAAAGAAATCGAGCACGCCGAATATCGTAGTATTCGATCGAATACCAGCTCGATCGAACACTACTCGCTCATCTCTATTTATCAACAGGACAATGACCCCAAACACACCTCCAGGCTGTGTAAGGGCTATTTGACCAAGAAGGAGAGTGATGGGGTGCTATGCCAGATGACCTGGCCTCCACAGTCACCAGACCTGAACCCAATCGAGATGGTTTGGGGTGAGCTGGACCGCAGAGTGAAGGCAAAAGGGCCAACAAGTGCTAAGCATCTCTGGGAACTCCTTCAAGACTGTTGGAATACCATTTCAAGTGACTACCTCTTGAAGCTCATCAAGAGAATGCCAAGAGTGTGCAAAGCAGTAATCAAAGCAAATGGTGGTTACTTTGAAGAACCTAGAATATAAGACATATTTTCAGTTGTTTCACACTTTTTTGTTAAGTATATAATTCCACATGTGTTAATTCATAGTTTGGATGCCTTCAGTGTGAATCTACAATTTTCATAGTCATGAAAATACAGAAAACTCTTTGAATGAGAAGGTGTGTCCAAACTTTTGGTCTGTACTGTATATTCCAATAACTGCGGATAACCACAAGCATGAAGGAAAAGCAACCTTTGAAACATGACTGCTATCATTAAAGTGCAACGCTAAACATAAAAAATAATGAAGATGGACCTAGTATAACAGAGTAGTCCCATCTCACCCGCTCAGGATCCAAAAGATAGAGATCTTCATGGACATCAGAGAGTCCGCATTTCAGGATAGCTGAGAGGTGATGAGAAGATGTGAAGTATAATCTTCAGTGAAGCTCAGATGGGTCTCACTCTTGCGGTTTTCTGTGTTTAGGAGACTTGTGCCTTGCCACCGTCGACCACGGCTCCAGGCACGGTAAGGATGGAAGTTTCACCACTGGTGATGATAAAGGTAGCCAAAAGTCGATGGCCAGCGGCGGAATGTCCAGGACAGACCACACATCTGCGAGGTCACTAGGGGATCTGATCATGATAAGCCTGCCATCTTTAGAGAATTGAAGGCCAAAGGGGAACAGCCTCTTAAACATTATGTTGTTATTCTTTAGATGATCCGTCAGTGGCTTGAGGGCTCTTCTCCTGACCAGAGTAGTGGGTGACAAATTCTGATATAGGTGGATATTTACAGAATCATACTTGATTTCTTTTTGCTCTCTCGCTGCTTGTAAGATGGCGGCGGTGTCTTGATAGCTTAGCAGGCCGCAAATGACGTCCCTTGGTGGATCTCCTGGTTTAGGCGCTGGCCTGATGGATCTGTGGATTCTTTCATTGACTATGTTTTGTGCTCTGGTCTCCCCCAGCAGAGAAGCAAATATTTTAGTAGCGGCCTCAGGTAGGGCATTATGTTGTATGGATTCCAGCAAGCCTTTAAACCGAACATTCTTACGTCTGCTGTGGTTCTCTTGGTCTTCAAGAAGCAGTTAAGCCTGACTTATGGAGTCACAGTGGACTTCTAGAGTCGTTGCTATTGCCTGATTATGTGCCGTAAACAGAGACTGATTGTTTTCTAAGGTCTCCACCCAATGGCCTATCGAGCGCACTTTTGACTTAATATCCCCCAGTTCTCTCATTATGGGAGCCAGTGCACTGGTGAGGGTATTTTGGAAAAAGGCTTTAGTCAGAGGGGATTCATCTCCCTGATGCCGACTCGCCAGATAACTCGTATGTTCCCCAGGTTCCGCGCCCTCACCTTCTTCAGAATCCTGCTGGGTGTCCGGTGGCGCCATTTTGTCCGCCCGCATGGGAGACAGCGTGAGTTTATTTCTCCAAAACTTATCCTTCTCCATCTGGTTTTTCTTTCTCCTTGGCGTGCCAGGAGGGTCTCTGGGTCTGTCCCTTTCAATTTTGACCATCTTGAGTGGCTTTGGACAAGTATATTGAGGTGAGTACGGGTTAGTGAAGAGAGAGCTCTTACTTAAGCCTCTTTCATGCGCGGCAGTCAGGCTCCGCGCCCCCCAATATGTGATATTTTTAATAGGTGGTAATGCCACTATAAATGGCTTTTTTTTAAATCTTAGGTGAGAGTTAGCTCCCATGACCATGCATTTGATGTCCGACTTTTAGACACAGGGCAGTGCAGCCCATTTCTTCTAGAAACTCCTATTAGTGTGATGGCATGTATTAGCTGAAGCCAATAAACACTTATAAAGTCAGTTAAATGTGTTGAAAATGTAATGAAAATACACATAGAAATATATTTACAGAGAGAAGATTTACTAGCCTTGTAGAGTTTTTCTATTGGAATTCCACATTTTTTAGATATTGGTGCAAACTATTAATACTGAAATGTGATTAAAAATTAATAACCATGCCTTACCTTTGTATAAAAAAAGGATTTTGTGCGCATAAATTTCACTGACATTCTCTATAAGTGTTAGGGTTGCTTTTTTGATCTAATCGGGCTAAATAATGAATGAATCTAGAGAGACAGATGTTATATTTCATTTCAAGATTTTCCCAGTAAGGTTACTTACAGTACCAAAGAGCCAGCCAAAAGCATTAAATCTTCGCAGCCAAACCCCTGTACACCATACAATCCATTATATTGCTCAAAAACATATAGAGACAGTTATTTTTAAAGGTTGCAGTAATAGAATATCAGAAAATGAATGGATGGAGAGATCCTAAATGTAATGTTAATTAAAAGCATCTGAATTATGATTAATAATGTCAATTAGAATGTAAAATTTACATTTTCAAGTGTAGGTTTTGAACATAAGATGGGATGATGTCTATATTGGTATTCAGGCTACATAAGGCACATTGGCTTTCAAAGTGGACATCTAATACACATAATTTGGAATGGAAAGTTAGTTAGAAGGCATTTTAAAACATATTAAAATGTGGTGTTAATTTTTGTGGAGTTCATTTTTGGAGTATTTTTGCTAGCTAGGTGGCATTTACAATACTGATATCCTCTTAGGGTTCAGGTTCAAGTACTCCATCTGACCCCAAGTAGCTATGGACAAAACAGAAAGTGTCTCTCATTTTATTTTATTTTTTACATTTTTCTTTTCAAATACAGATATGGCCACTCTAACCTTGAATTTGGATGAGGACTGAAATTTCTCATGAAACAAATTCAATACAATATTGCAACATGCTAACAAAACCTTTGACAGACCGCAACTCACATCAGAACCGTTGGGTGGTCGCAATATGCACATATAGAATAGACATCTTGTGACAGAGTATTGACAAAAACTATGATATACTGAACCAAGAGGAAAAATAAAGAATATATATCTTGATGCCCATAGTTATTAATTATTAACCAACCCACTAGATTAACCATAGTCTTCTTAATCTTTATATAAACACTTGCTGAATAAGGGTGCTCATACCTGTCAACTGAATAACTATTCCTCCTGATTTCCCCATGCACATACTCAATATGTTCCCCAGGCATGTATAGGTTTTCAGTGGGCAGAGAGAAGAAGGCTGCTGCCAGACGCTCCTGGCCATGGCTTATCTCCTAGGAAAATAACAGGATCAGAGCGGCAGAATTCAAAACACCCTCACCACTTCTGTTGTGGGAGAGTCGGGAGTTCGAAATACATGGTAGATTAATGGCCAGTAACACTGAAAAAAGTGGGTTCGACCAGGAGCGTAGCTAACGGCTCATGGGCCCTGGTGCAAGAGTTCATCTTGGGCCCCCCTTTCCTCAGTGCTTTGTGTGTCTTCTTATGCGGCACAAGGGTCTTTGGGCCCCCTCAGGCTCCTGGGCCTGGTAGCGACTGCTACCTCTGCACCCCCTATAGCTACGCCCCTGGGTTCGACGGACAATTGCAAATGTGAAATGTATAAACTATGAGGTATTTAAAGAAGCAACAACTTAACTCCAAAATTTCCTTTATCAAGTTGCAGTAGGAAGAACAGCTCTGGAGGACAAACTGTCTATCTACTGTATGTAAATGATAAGACCTTTTATTTTACTTTTCAAAAACTTTTGATGTTTTTTTCCAAAAAACTGCCCTAAAGGTGCAGCCAAAGCCTCTACTTACTGATATAAAAGGGATACATACAGATTTTTATTACTTTTAGTCCTTTTGATTCTTTGTTATTTGACATTTACATTAGACCCTACAAAATTATTTCACAAAGAGTAACGTAGAGGTAAACAGGAGTTTCTCTTCTCCCAGAAGTGCTGGCAAGTAAATGAATGACCTGTGGTCAAAAGTGCAGTGAGATAGCTATACTATGATTGGTGAGTGTGAGAAATTACTCCCAGAAACCTGTACAGTGCAGGACTGCGATATTTAAGACTTGCTGAGTCCGTACATCATACTGCACCATTTACTACAGCATAAAAATTGATAACAGAGATAAAAACCCCATGCAATCTTCAGTCATGCCTGACATCCTATTTGCTGATCCTATTTCTAATAAAAATAAATCCTTTCGTACAGCACAGCTTGATGTTGTTGTTTTATTGTTTTTGTCCCTTCCGTGTCTATACCCAACAGACTTTAAGATTTAGTAAGAGTCTGAATAACTGAATTAATTCTAATTACTAGTAATTATTATCTGTTGGTTATCGTACTGTACTTATGAACTGACACTGTTCTTCCTTCTTCTACAAAGTTACAAATTGACATATATTTTCTATGTTCCTTTTATGCATTAGCTGTTCTATCTCTTGAATACAATTTCTGTGCAAAATATATTTGCACAAGTATGCAGGGACACATTAAGCATATTGAAACCATTATGGCTTTGGAAAATGGAACTTGACAAATATTTCCTGGAACAGAACGATATCCCTCCTATGCAGGGTTGTCACCCTAAATTTTTATTTTTTCTGGACAATTTATCCAAAAATCACGGACAGTCAAACATTTTTTTCACAAACACTGGGGTATCAATATATGGTGTCATACGTAAGACTGTGTAACAGTTGAAATGAGTTGACGGATTATGGCAAAGGGGTATGCCTTGGAATGTTTTTAATATGTATTCTCAATAAAGCTGGAAATACCTTTTAATCCGTCAGGGCTGGATGAACTGTTTACTGGCAATCAATATATAGTCCCTGGTTATTAAACCTGATGGGACAACAGTGCTGTTCATACAAGATAGGAAGCCACATAGAAAAGATCAAAGTGGACCTCCATTAGGTTTTGCCAAAAGGACAGATGGGCTTTGAATTTGTTTTCCCCACACCATTACCACTGTGCCAGTTGACCACCGGTTTTATAACTAACAATTTGGTTCTGCATTAGAGGGGAGTCCTGCATAGGTTCATGCAACCCACTAGAAGATGGAACCATCCTGGGCTGAGAGTGTATTATTTTCCAATATAGCATATTTAGGATACAATCTGAAGGCCGATTTTAAAGTATTCCTATTATTACAGATCTGACATGTTGAGATGAGTCCAAAGCTCTAGTTTTTGTTGATCTACTAAGATCACCTCCAATTGCTAGAATTAAGGGTTTGAATGCTCTGCTGAATGTTATGCCTCTTCAAATTCCATTGGCTTCTGCACCTTAAAATGTAATAGATGCTACTCTTTCTAATAATCAACTAATAGGAAATAGCATGATTTATGGGATTAGCCATCAGAATTGAATCTTGATTACAATGAAATTGCCTCAAACATCTGGATTTGGCAACCATCAGGGAGAAAAATAGTCATGGATTTATTTGAAATTGAAATCCAAGTGACAAATAGAATTCCCCATATCTAGATATAGTATTTTTGTTCAATATGTATGAATAATTCACTGTCATTCTCATAACCCTCTAGGGTCAAATACACAGCTCAGATCCTCTGGTTTTTTATTCCTCTCAGAAGCAGGAGATGGTCAACCCTTTGATGCTGAAGGATCACCTCCAAACTATACATGCTGCAAAAATATAATTTAACACAAGCTTCTGGTTGATTTGATGCTCAGAGGGAACACATCAGTTGTGCTTTCATATCACTAATCCATTGCTCTATAACATATCTAAGGAAATGCATAATTTATTAAAGATATAGCTGTAGTAAAAGGTTTTGATATTAAAATAAGGATTAGGACCTAAAATCTTGGACTTCTGCAGTAGCACAGGTCAAAACTCAAGTCAAAGCATACTGCAGCAAATATAAAGGTGGATACATACAGTATGAGGTCACTATGGATACCAATGCATCTGATTAAGAATTCCAAGTTCCCTATATGTTTCTTTATATGTTTGATTATCATTGTGGTTTCCTTTATTCAATACATTGTAGTCTATACTTCCAAATAAAGATTGGTAAACATTTGAAAATCTGTCAAAAAATCAATCTGATTCATGATGAACTTGGAAATTAAATTACCACTGTAGAGCAAAATTTTAACATATTAACCCCTTCAACCACTGTGAAGTACTCATACATAACGACAGTTGAGGTACTGTATGGAGCGGGCTAGTGCAGTGAGCCTGCGCCAAAGGCGGCGAGTGCCGGCTGCATAATATATCAGGCACCCGGCCACAATGACGGAGAATGGCAATCCTGCTGAACCCTGTCATTTAACCCCTCAGGTGCTGCAATCAACACTGAACACTGAAGTAAGGCAGAGGGATGTGGCTCCCCCATGCTCCTTTCATAGTAAGGCTGAGTTCCCACTTCAGTTATTTGGTCAGTTACTGTATTTCCATCAGTAATTGTGAACCAAAAGCAGGTTTGGGTTAAAACCACAGAACAGGTGTAGATATTTCCATAATACCTTATCAATGAGTAGGCTTTACTACTGGTTTTGGCTCACAATAACTGATGGAAATAACTGACCAAATAACTGAAGTGGGAACTCAGCCTGGGCTCACTGCTGCTGTGTGTGCAAAGCACAGCACAGCAGGCAGCATATAAAAATCCTATTCAGCCTAATAGATCTCTATTAGGCTAAATAAGACAAGGGATCAAAAGATCCCAGGTTCTAGCCCCCTAAGGGGGCTAATAGTTTTTAAATAAAAAGTAAAAACATAAATAAAATAAAAGCATTAAAAAATTAAATTACCCCCTTTCCCTATTTTACATACAAAAATATAGCAACAAAAAAACAAACATATCAGGTATCGCCACGTCCAAAAATGTCTGAACTGTTAAAATATTTCTTTTTAAATTCCTGTGTGGTGAATGCCGTAAAGGCAAAAAAGAAGAAAAACACACGACTCGCCATTTTTGTCACCTTTCCTCCTCAAAAAATTTAATAACAGTGATGTCGTACATACCTCAAAAATGGTACCAATAAGAACTGCAGTTTGTTCAGCAAAAAGCAAGCCCTCATACTGCTCTGAGGATGGAAATGTAAAAAAGTTATGGCTGTCAGAAAATGGTGATGTAAAAAAAACTGCGACGTAAAACAAAAAAAAACAACTATATGTTTGGTATCATTGTATTCGTATTAAACCTCAGAATATCATGTCATTTTTAGCATACAGTGAACGCCGTCATGTCAAAACCCTCAAAACCAGGGGTTAACCCCACAAAGAATTTTTTCCCCATTTTCCAATAACAGATGTGGAAACTGTATTGAAAAATTTAAAAAGTTATGGCTATTGGAATGTGGGGAGGAAAAAATGAAAATGCAAAACCAAAAATGGGCCCGGTATTTAAGGGGTTTAAGGGGTTATGCCTTGAATTTCAAACTTTTTTTTAAAATCAGTTTTCTGGTGAATTTCTTCCCTTTTTGTGGACAGGTAACAGCTTGTCACATGAGGCAGTCAAGCACTTGCATCTACCGACTGCATTGCAATTAGCTCTTGTTAATCCTTTTCTCCTCTGCATAAAAAAATATCCCCTCACACATACAAATTCAACCAAGCTAAACGTGATGGTTAATTTATTAGGTAAAGAATGGCAAGAAAAAGGTAACTAGCTTTTCAATGGCTTTTGTCACAAGTAGAGATGAGCGAATCTATTTGCCGCTTCGTAGACAAATCTTCGTTATTTCCTACTCCGAAGCGAATCCGGATCTTTTCAGATTCGCTCCATACGAATATTAAATATTCTTAAATCTTTGTACGTTAACGCTACGTAGGGATTTGATAATTTGTACGCTAATGCTACGCATCTGATAATATGTGCGCTAATGCGTACGGATTCAGTTAAGTAGCGTATGTTTACTGTATGTTGGTTATTTGTGCGGAAATGTTCGCGGTGGAGGGGTTAGAGTGGCAAAAAGCCCGGAAAGAACTCAGTCACCTGACCTAGGGGGATAGGTTTGCTCTGATTGGCCCATAGGCTGAGTAAACAGGTTACTTCGCTTGTGCTGCGCCTGCTGAGACGACAGGAGCTTGTGAAAGAGAGAACTGTGTTCTGTAACTTCTGTTGTTGTTCTGGGCACCATTACAGATATCAGGGCTAGAGCAGGGCAGGGCAAGTGTAGGGCTAGTAATATTAATCAGGAAGGGAGAGTGAGGGAGGAGACAGGGAGAGAGACAGGGAGAGAGACAAAGACCTGATTGCCTGCCACAGTCAAGTGAAAATGTTTGGCACTGGAAAGCAGAAGTGTTCCACTGGAAGGCAGAAGGGTTCCACAGAAGGGTGCCATCATAATCCTAATGGTCCATCATCTTGACCATATATTTAAGCTCTCCAGCGCTAAATGCTGATGAACGCCTGGATGCCATATTGAAAACTTCGCTCTGCCTCTGAGGACTGTACGCCGCGATTTTACGCAAATGCGAGACAATAATACGCTAAGGATTCGTACACACTTTGTACGCTCATGCGTATGTATTCAGATCAGTAGCGTACTTTTAACAACGCTTAGACTGTATGTTCGTTATTTGTGCGGGAATGTTCGCAGAACACGACCAGAATAACGAATATTTTTTAACGTAACTTCGACCAAATAAATTTGTATTAAGAACAAAGCTTTTTATAAATGTGTTGAATATTCGCCGAAGCGAATCTTTGAAGATTCGCTCATCTCTAATCCAAAGATAACCAAGATTGCACTGTGTCATGTGTTACCGACTCAACTCTAGCTCCATACATACGTATATAATGTCCTGACAATTTCCTTTTCCAATATCTAGAGAGATAGATAGCTATTTATTTCTAGGATTTTAAAAGTAGTGTTGAATGGAAAGGGTCTGGGCTGCCTCACCTGCTACCTCACTAAGGTCTGCCACTCCAGCCTGGGATCCTTATTCTATTCACATTTATGGGATCAGGTACCATTTGCTGCATAATGATGCTGCATTACCTTTGATATGCACTTTCTGACACAGTATTGTATTGATGATATACTTTTTCCCGGACTGTACATGTTGGGGGTCTTACTTTTGGACCCCGTGGCTTCTGGTTTAGTTCTTGCTATATTGTACTAGCACTTTGTTCACTGTATACAATTTTTAACAAGTGAGTGTATTTGTCCAATAAAAACTTTTTTTTAAATTCTATTCTTGGAAGTGCACTGTGTTTTGGTTTTCTTTGGCCCTCTTGGCCTTCTGGTTATGGTATGTGCTTTTCGAACCATTTGTGCACTCCGATTCATACTTAAAGGGGTTCTGCAGGTTTTAATATCTGATGATCTATCCTCTGGATAGATCATCAGTATCTGATCGGCAGCGGGCCGACACCCGGGGCCCCCCGACGATCAGCTGTTTGAGAAGGCAGCGGCGCTACAGGAGCGCCGCGGCCTTCTCAGTGTTTACCCGCAGGCCAGTGACGTCACGACTAGTATCACTGGCCTGGGCGGGGCTAAGCTCCATTCATGTGAACAGAGCTTAGCCCCGCCCAGCTCCTGTAGCGCCGCTGCCTTCTCAAACAGCTGATCGGCGGGGGCCCCGGGTGTCGGGCCGCCGCCGATCAGATACTGATGATCTATCCAGAGGATAGATCATCAGATATTAAAACCTGCAGAACCCCTTTAATGTGCCCCCTATCTCTTTGACATAGTTCACCTGCTTCACTATGAGATCCCTATTCCAGGAAGCTTGTTGGCAACTAAGAATGATAGTCTACCACTGAAGGAGGATCAGAAGAATAAATAACAGTGGTGCTACCAGAGAGGAAAATGTGATATACCTAAAAAATACTTTTTTGTGGAATAATTACTTTAAGGTTGCAGCTATTTTTTCCACCTAAAAGGTGTTTTGCAATTTAATGGGGTTGTCTGCACTAGATGAACAGTTTGTCCAAGGTAAGACACATATTAAATGATGGAGGCAGCCCATGGGGGGGTCTAACCCTAGTTAGTCCTATTCATTTTATCACTGCATAGTGATAACCTGTGACACCTCCTCCCAAATAACGGCATCAATAGTGAACAAAAGTGTATGAAAAAAGCAGTATACAGATATTGTAAGCTTTCTTTTTATGATATTTTCCACAGGACTTCCTGTTTTCTGTTTGTGCCACTGACTGCCCAGGTGATGCAGAGATGTGCTGAGTTTTTCAAAGATTATCAAATTTGAGACTAGCCTTCATATTGCTCCACACCTGATACTTCCACCACCATGCTTAATTCTGGTCATGTAAATACAGCTCAATATAGTTGTCATCCCAAATTATCCACAGGAACAATACAAGACTAGAAAGAAAATAAAAGAAAGCAAAGGTTGTTGCACTATATTATTCTCTGCCAGGAGGAACACTATGCTGGTGACAGAGCAGTTTGTAAGAAGATTGTTCCCTTTTCACTAGCAAATAGACAGGCAAAGTTAGCCAAGTTCGGGCATGACAGCTGTTATCTAAATGAATGTTTATGGTCCGCTTGAAACTTTAAAATTCACATCACCGTTGTGGATTCTGTTTTTGCTTTCCATTAAAACATGGTTATAATAACGGAATCCATAAGACAGATGTTCTTCTTCTCAGTGAAATCAGAGAGCTGCTCTAAAGGGGGTGTCAGTGTCCTTATCTCTAATTCACTGGCAGCTCATATACACTCATATAAACTAATTTACGATCAAACATTTAAGCACATAAATAAGTGTTTATGAGCTGTCAGTTCACTAAAGAAGGGATACAGATATTCTGACAGCCATCAGAGCTGCTTTCTAATAGATTTTACTAAGAAGTAGATTAAACAGTCTGCACATGCAGTGAAACTGAAAGCTGTAAAAGACAGACTGTTGAACATTTTAATAAAAACCAATGTGAAAAATTATTTTAGCCCCAAATTACAATGCAGTAAAAAAAATGGCCCTAAAGATGTCTATAGCCTTTAACCACTTGGATCCAAAGGTCATAGTCTTCATAGTAGTCATTATTTCCTAGCACTAATGAAACTGGAGAGTAGTCAGGCTAAGCTGTGGGTTAGAAAAAGTAGAAGCAAGAACAATCCAGAAGAAGAGTCAGTTCAGGCCAGGAGTATAAATGGAGGGAAACGGAGAGTCAAAATGCAAATAGATGAGTAGTAGTGGCAGGGAAGGTATGTAAAAGACATATGCATTCTATTGTATTACTGTAGATGTAAAATATAACCAACTCTTAGGGCCTATTTTAGACCATATTCACAACCAGGATGGAGAATGAGGGTAGCGCTTCTGGATGGTGACTTTCTTTAACCACTGTCTAATGTATTGTTGGATAGAATAATAAGCAATTCACTGTTTACTAATCTACCACCTGAGTGCTATTGTGATTCTAACTACTACATACCGATGATCTCCTTACAATTGAGCACCAGATTGTTTCTTCTATGTCAGAATGTCAACCATCCACTTCTTAACTGCTTTACAAATGTCACAATCATGGTTTATGTTTGTTTTAAAGTAGATCTTGAGGAGAAAGTCCATCATATTTATGTAGCATCTGAATATCATTTTAGTATTTTTTCAATATCTGGAATTTTATTTGTTTTCATTTTTATTTATTTCTTGTGATAAAAATATACTCCAGTGTACAAACAAATTGCTCGAGCCTGCAAAACAATTTCTCTCCTTTCTGTGTCATAGCATTTTTATGGACATTATGGACAGGCCCCTAAAGTTCTGTCTGTGAAATAATGGCTAGAACGGCTGCTCTGATTAAAACCAGAAACAGAAGAAAAACCGATAATCTCATTGTAGATCTTTAATTTCAAGATTTTACAGCATAAAAGGATTATTGTATGATCTACTCCAGAGCGATACATACACTTCGCTTGATACATATCACAATAACCTCCTTCTTGTTGGTAAGATTAACAGCACATTACCTAGACTCATTTCCTTCACATCCGAATCTACAGCATCAGAATGAAACACTTCTAGAACGTTGTTACATACACATAAGTATAAACAAAATGATTTTTGAATTTCATAATTTCAGTAGAGATACACAAACCTCTTAGTGATAATCTGTTACATTCTAACTGTGGATAGTATTGACTTGCTTTCAAGCTATTAAAAAGAATTGAATGGATGAGCGCCAGGTTAGCCACTCTTGAAATTGTGCAATAAATTTTATTTTGATTTGGTTATCCTTCACTTACAATAATTTATTTAGCTCACAGGAATATCGCAAAACAAAGTCGCAAAAACAAATCACCAGTAATTACTATGGCAGAAATATGTCTTGTAAGAAGTTTTCCAATGAATTAAATTGTATTTCCTAGCATGATACAAGATAACTAGGGGTTCCTTTCATCTCGCTCTATCTTTGTAGTGAACAGCTTGAAGATCAATACTGAAATAATAGATTTCAAAGGCCGGTAGCAAAAGCCTTAAACGTTTATTTGTTTTTCAAACAATAAAACATATTTATATAAGCCCTAAGTGAAGTGTCCGAAATCTTTATGGTCACAGACAACTAACTATAAACAAGTGCTATATCAATTACCAGTAGTGCTTTACAGATAATAGTACAGACTTCATTACATTGTATTACAATATTATAGCAGGGGACTTGAAACATGGCGCTAGCTGGCGGCATAGCCACCGGGGGCCTGCTGTTTCATACAGCAGGCACTCGCATCTAAAGCCACGACCGACAGTAATGCCAAACGCTGAGTTTTAGCCCTTTAAATGTGACCACGGCATCTGAATGTGCTTCCGTAAGCACGCACTTCTGGGGGTGTACTCCGGCTCCCTCTGACAGATATTGGGGGAGCAATTGTGCATTTTGCAGCAGCTTCAGTCCTCCAGAATGAACTGAAGCTGCTGCAAATTAGTTCCTATAAAGTCCCTACCTGTAGCAGGACTCCATGGGAATAATGTTCATTGTAACTCTCCTACATTCCGATGCTAATTCATTCTTTTCCTTAGTGAAGTAAGGCAGAATCATGTCTATAGGCAGAGTCATGTAGTCAATTCACTTTTGCAAATGATACATACAGTTGATTCAAGCAGAAGAAGGTTAGATGTCTAGAATGGAAAGTATAATGGATTTAGTTAAATCAAGGGCAATGGCATACCTTCCAAGAAGAGAGACCAATGTGAATGCTAGGTTGTCCGTGGTAGAAGGGGGGCTTCTCCTTTCCGACAATCAGCTGCTAGTTAAGTGGGGGGGGGACTCTGCATTTACATGCAGTGATCACCTCCACCATATGAGGACAAATGATGCTGCTATTGCTTGTCCCCATACAAAATTATTGTTCCTGGGCAGAAGAGTGCTGTTTAGACAGCATGATCTGCTGCCTGAAAGCAATGATTGAGATGTCAGCACCTCAGATGAATTAACCCATGAAAAAGTATTTTAGGTGATATGCAGCACCATTACACAGAACGATAATTGTGAACGAGTGTTCATACAAACACACTTTTGAGATAATCGGTCCAATTATTAGGTTGTATAAATGCAACTTTAGAGGGGTAGTGCAGTGCAAATATATTTAGGACCTATCCTTAGGCCATCAATATGAGATTAGCAGGTGTCTGACTAAGGGGCAAAGGGGGCTTGTGCTAGATCTGCTTCCGCTTCAAAATTATTATTATTATTATTATTCCATCTCCTTGTGGTGGGGTTGCAGTGTTATTGCAATCAGGGGTATTGTTATAGAGGAAGCAGGGGAAGTGGATGCTTTGGGGCCCAAACTCAGAAGGGCCCCACCCAGAAGGAGGACTAAAAGATTTTATTGTTAGGGCCAACTCAACCGTATCATAAAATCACATATACAGAAACCCTGCAGGAAGTGTACTGGGCGGCTGCAAGGCCTCGTCTGAGCGGGCAATCTTGACTATCCACAGAGCACCGCTACCCCTAAAAACAGCTGATTGTGGGGCATGAGAGTCAAATCAGAGATCAGATATTGATGACCTATCCTAATTAACACAGAAGAGGACAGTACACTGCTACAGATGAATCTGGATAGACTGGAGGCTTGGGCCGAGAAGTGGCAGATGAGGTTTAACACTGACAAATGAAAGGTTATGCATATGGGAAGGAATAATGCAAGTCACCAGTACATACTGAATGGTAAAACATTGGGTAACTCTGACATGGAAAAGGACCTAGGAATTTTAGTGAACAGCAAACTAAGCTGTAGAAACCAGTGTCAGACAGCTGCTGCCAAGGCCAATAAGATAATGGGTTGCATCAAAAGGGGCATAGATGCCCGTGATGAGAACATAGTCCTGCCACTTTACAAATCACTAGTCAGACCACACATGGAGTATTGTGTACAATTCTGAGCTCATATGAACAAGGCAGAAATAGCAGAGCTGGAGAGGGTTCAGAGGAGGGCAACTAAAGTAATAACTGGAATGGGTGGACTACAGTACCCAGAAAGATGATCAAAATTAGGGTTAATCACTTTATAAAAAAGACGACTGAGGGGAGATCTAATAACTATGTATAAATATATCAGGGGTCAGTACAGAAATCTCTCCCAAGATCTATTTATCCCCAGGACTGTTACTGTGATGAGGGGACATCCTCTGCGCCTGGAGGAAAGAAGGTTTATACACAAACATAGAAGAGGATTCTTTACGGTAAGAGCAGTAAGACTATGGAACTCTCTGCCTGAGGAGGTGGTGATGGTAAGTTCACTAAAAGAGTTCAAGAGGGGCCTGAATGTATTTCTGGAGGGTAATAATATTACAGGTTATAGTTACTAGAGAGGGGTCGTTGATCCAGGGAGTAATTCTGATTGCCTGATTGGAGTCGGGAAGAAATTTTTTCCCCTAAAGTGGGGAAAATTGGCTTCTACCTCACAGGGGTTTTTTGCCTTCCTCTGGATCAACTTGTAGGAAAACAGGCCGAACTGGATGGACAGATGTCTTTTTTCGGCCTTATAAACTATGTTACTATGTTACTATGTTAATATCTTTGCACTGCACAACCATTTTAACTCAAGTTAAATGTTACAGAATGCACAGAGGCAACTGAGTTGGGTTGAAACAGATTACACTATTAGAATATTGCTGTTTAGTGAGCATTGTATGTCCCAAAAAATTGTTACAGTGCCTTTTAATTAGAAGCAGACAGATAACTGAAGTCTGGGGGAAACAGCTTCTGAGTATGTATGAACATCATAGCACAAAATCTACTTGTCCTTGAGCTGAGATCATGAAAAATTGACAATTATAGATGGAAAGTGCAGAGAGGAGAAAGTGCATTGTGCAAGAGATATTGCGGACAGAAATGCTGTTGCTACTCAAGTTAAAGGGATCCTCCAGGGTTTACATACAGATGACCTATCTTCAGGATAGGTCATCAGTATGAGATCAGCAGAGGTCCTACTTGTGACACCCTCATGATCAGCTGTTTGAGGAAGCTATGGTGCTCGCTGGACCTCTGGTGAGCATCGGAAGCCTCTTTCCAGCTCACCATGCATTGTATAGCAACCTATGACCTATCCTCAGGACCTATGAGATGAGCTATCGTCAGGATAGGTAATCAATATGAGATCGGCGGAGGTCTGGCCCCCACTAATCAGCTGTTTGAGGAAGCCATGGTGCTCACTGGAGCTCTGGTGAGCACTGGAAGCCTCTTTGCAGCTTACCAAGAAGAATACCCTGCATTGTATAGCGGCTATGCTTGATATTGCAGTTCAGCCCCATTTACTTGAGTGGAGCTGAGCCGCACCTAAGCATGTGACAGACTGATGAACGTGACATCACATGGCCTAGAAAGGGAAATCCCAGAAAACACCTTTAACCCACAATGTGACAACTGAAACTATATGCATTCTCGTATTTCTGAAAACTGATTTACTTTTATGCTAATGAATAAAACAGGATATTGTTTTATGTAAGAAAAAAATCCTGTTGACAGTATTTTTTTCCGTCATGCATAACGCAAAAAAAAAACAGAACTGTTATATGTGGCAATAGAAATATACTAGGATGGAGCAAAACAGAATGCCCCTCTTAAAGGGTTCAGTTTTGCATTCTGTCCTAAAATACTGTTATATTCTGTCATAACTCTGTTATAACAGAACCTATAACGGAATTCCTACTGCTGGTGAGAACCCGCCCTAAGAAGCTTTGGGGCTATTAACCTTGAAGTCTTCATTATATTTCTCAAGCTCTAAACAATTTATGCAGTGAAGTGGAGCTCACAATCAGGGGTGCATCTAGCCTTTCTGCTGCCTGAGGCAAAAACTGAAATGGCATCCCCGCCCAATGAAAGTGGCTCTTCTGCTGCACGCCTTTTGCCCCTACTTGGTGCTGCCTGAGGTGGTTGCCTCACCTGGCCTCATCGGCGGTGCACCCCTGCTCACAATCGAGATTCCCTATGAATATGTCTAAACAACTGTTGCCCTTAGTCAGATTTAAACCTAGGACCTCAGCTCTGGCACTAGTGCTAACTAGAGATGAGCGAGCATACTCGTCCGAGCTTGGTGCTCGTTCAAGTATTACGGTACTCGTAAGTGCTCGCTGCTCGGACGAGTATCTCGCCATGCTCGAGGAAATGGCAACTTCCGCATTTTTCATTTTTGGCGCCTATAAACTCAGCCAATCACAAGCCAGGAGACTCTGCGGTACACCCAGCATCACGTGGGGCCCTTACATGTCGATAGCAGGGGTTGGCTGGCCTGATTAGGTGACCCTGGAATATACTAGTGACTGCCCGCGGTGCTCGGCTCAGATGCTGTCTGGATGTCGTTAGGGATAGAGCTGCTGCGTTTCAGGGAGAGTGTTAGGGCCTGCATTTAGTTCTTTGTTAGGCAGGAGTGATCTCACAAGAACCCAACAGCCCTTCTAAGGGCTACAAGAAATTTTTTTTTTGTCTCCTGGCTTGGCTGGCTGGCTGGCACTAGTAGTGCAGCTATCGCCATATATAACCTTTTTTTTTTTTATTGTTCTATCTCAGTGATACAAATCCATTTCATACAGCAGTGTGGAACCATTCTGTGTGTCACAGTTCAGCTGCCCACTCACTACAATCCGTATTTTCTGTCCAGTTGGCACATTCTGTACGTCACTTAATTAAACCAGGTCTTTTGCTCTCACTCATACAGCTAGATCACAAAAATCTCTGTGCGACATTTGTCTGGGTTGCAGTAAAAATAACCACCGTCAGCCGGGGCTGAGTTAGGTCTCTGATAGTTTCTGCACGTCACTTTAAAAAAAAAAAAAAAAAAGATAAAAAAAAATTGTTTTTTTGTTGTTTTAGCTCAGTGATACAAATCCATTTCACACAGCTGCGTGAAATCATTCTGTGTGTCACAATTCAGCTGTCCACTCACTACAATCAGAATTTTCTGTCCAGGTGACACATTCTGTACGTCATTTAATTAAACCAGGTCTTTTGCTCTCACGTATACAGCTAGATCACAAAAATCTCTGTGCGACATTTGTCTGGGTTGCAGTCAAAATAGCCACCGTCAGCCGGGGCTGAGTTAGGTCTCTGATAGTTTCTGCACATCACGTTAAAAAAAAAACAAAACTAAAAAAAAAATGTAAAAAAAAAAATATTAAAAAAATAGTTTTTTTGTTGTTTTAGCTCAGTGATACAAATCCATTTCACACAGCTGCGTGGAACCATTCTGCATGTCACAGTTCAGCTGTTCACTCACTACAATCCGTATTTTCTGTCCAGTTGGCACATTCTGTACGTCACTTAATTAAACCAGGTCTTTTGCTCTCACGTATACAGCTAGATCACAAAAATCTCTGTGCGACATTTGTCTGGGTTGCAGTCAAAATAGCCACCGTCAGCCAGGGCTGAGTTAGGTCTCTGATAGTTTCTGCACGTCACGCTAAAAAAAAAACCAAAACTTAAAAAATATATATATATATATATGTATATATATATATATATATATATATATATATATAAAATAGTTTTTTGTTGTTCAGACTGAACAAGTTTGTGGGTTTCAGTACAGCAGGCCCATTTATTTTATTTTTTTTATATAATACACTTATATACAGAAAATGTTGAACCCCAGGGCTAAGGGTCGAGGACGAGGGCGTGGGCATTCAATTACTGCAGGGGGCAGAGGCCATGGTCTTTGGCAGGGTGAGACAGAACCTGCTGATGAGGGAGCAGGGGAATGCCGCAGAGCTACACTCCCTAGCTTCATGTCTCAACTTACAGGGACACGTGGTAGAGGACTGTTGAAACCACAACAGTGCGAACAGCTGATGTCGTGGATTGCGGACAATGCTTCAAGTAATTTGTCCACCAGTCAGTCTTCCACGCAGTCCACCCACGTTACCCAAGGGAGCACTCCTCTGGCTCCTCCACCTCAACCTCCTTCCCCCCAGTCTTCCCCCTCCCAGGAAAATTTGGAATGCGATCCGGCATACTCTCAGGAACTGTTTTCTGGACCCTTCCCAGAGTCACAAACCACTTCTCAGGTTGCTGCTGACCTCGTTCCCGATGCCCAAGTTTTCCAACTGTCGCAGTCTGTGGGTGATGATGATGATGATGACAATGTTGACTTAATTGAAGAAGTTTGTAAAGAGGTGTCGGACGATGAGGAGACACGGTTGTCAGACAGTGGTGAAGTTGTTGTCAGGGCAGGAAGTCCGAGGGGGGAGCAGACTGAGGAATCGGAGGATGACCAGGTGACTGACCCAAGCTGGGTTGATAAGTCGAGTGAAGACAATGCTTCTGAGGCAGAGGCGAGTGCTGCACCAGAACAGGTTGTAAGAGGCAGTGGTGTGGCCAGAGGGAGAAGCAGGGCCAGAGCTGGTACATCAGCAGCAACTGTTTCACGTAGTGAAGCTCCCGTGGCGAGGCCTAGATGTTCGCAATTCTGGAGGTTCTTTAATGAAAGTGAGGATGACTGACAGACTGTGGTGTGCAACCTGTGCCACACCAGGATCAGCAGGGGTGCCACCACTACTAATCTAACCACCACCAGCATGCGCAGGCATATGAGTGCTAAACACCCCACTCAATGGAACCAAGGCCGTTCACCACCTCCTACGGGTCACACCACTGCTCCTTCCCCTGTGTCACTCGCTGCCTCTGCTAGTCAACCCCCTGCCCAGAACCCCGGCACGAGTTCCTCCCGCCGGAAAACCACACCTTCGCCTCCACGGTCCTCCACAGTGTCCACCAATGTGTCCCAGCGCAGCGTTCAGCTGTCTTTGCAGCAGATGCTGGAGCGCAAGAGGAAATACAGTTCCATTCACCCACATGCCCAAGCCCTCAACGTCCACATCTCCAAATTGTTGAGTCTGGAGATGCTGCCCTATAGGCTGGTAGAGACCGAGGCCTTTCGCAATCTCATGGCGGTGGCTGCCCCTCGGTATTCGGTCCCCAGCCGCCACTATTTTTTCCGATGTGCCGTCCCAGCCCTACACCAGCACGTGTCACAGAACATCATCCGTGCCCTGACCAACGCTGTTTCTGAGAAGGTCCACCTAACCACGAACACGTGGACAAGTGCTGCCGAGCATGGACACTATATCTCACTGACGGCACATTGGGTTAACTTGGTGGAGGCTGGGACCGAGACTGACCCTGGGGCCGCTCATGTACTGCCCACACCGAGGATTGCGGGGCCTACCTCGGTCACGGTCTCTCAGACGTACTATGCCTCCTCCTCCGACCCCTCCTCCTCCTCCACCGAATTACCATCCGTGGGCATGGCGCCTTCAGTCGGTAGCTCTAGGCGAAGCAGCAATGCAGTGGGTAAGCGCCAGCAGGCGGTTCTCAAACTGCTGAGCTTAGGTGACCAAAGGTACACCACCCAAGAGCTGTTACAGGGCATAACGGCGCAGACTGATGTGTGGCTGGCACCGCTGAACCTCAAGCCAGGCATGGTTGTGTGTTACAACGGGCATAACCTGGTGGCGGCTCTGCAACTCGGCAGACTGACACATGTGCCATGCCTAGCCCACGTGTTCAATCTAATAGTTCAGCGGTTCCTCAAGACATACCCCAATCTGTCTGATTTGCTCACCAAGGTGCGCCGCATCTGTGCGCATTTCCGCAAGTCGACCACAGATGCTGCCACTCTCAGGGCAGCGCAGCGCCGCCTACAACTGCCCGCTCACTGACTGTTGTGCGACGTGCCCACGAGATGGAATTCAACATTAAACATGTTATCCAGAGTTTACCAGCAGCGCAGAGCGATTGTAGACTGCCAGATGTCAACTTCCACCAGAACTGGTAGTCAGGTCAGTCAGATTCCTCAAGTCTACAATGAGTAGTGGACGTGGATGTCTGATATCTGCCGGGTGTTGAGCAACTTTGAGGAGTCAACACAGATGGTCAGCGGCGATGCCGCCATTATCAGCCTCACCATCCCGCTGCTTTGCCTGTTTAAAAACTCACTGCTCAGCATCAAGTCGGATGCTTTGCGCTTGTCACAAGAGATGGTGGAGGAAGATACGATGCTTGATAGCCAGAGCACCCTCCGGTCTATTCTCAGCGCGTATCGGAGGAGGGGGATGAGGAGGAAGAGGAGAATGTCGGCGAGACAGAAGAGGGTACCAGTTCTCAGTCCTTAACTCTTGAGCGTGTATGGGCTGAAGAGGAGGACTTGGAGGAGGAAGAAATGGAGAGTCAGGCCAGTGAGGAGAGGGAATTCTTACGTGTTGGGACTCTGGAGCACATGGCAGACTTCATGTTAGGCTGCCTTTCCCGTGACCCTCGCGTTAGAAGCATTTTTTCAAACACCGATTACTGGGTGTTCACTCTCCTTGACCCACGGTACAAGCATAACCTTTCCACTCTCATCCCTGCAGAGGAAAGGAGTATGAGAGTGAATAGATATCAACAGGCCCTGGTGCACAAGCTGAAACAATCCTTCCCATCTGACGCCGCTAGCGGCAGAGGGCATGGTTCTGTGGGCCAAGTAGCGGGGGAGAGGAGGCGAGCAGGCAGCTTGCCCAGCACTGGCAGGGGAACGCTCTCCAAGGCCTTTGCCAGTTTTATGTCACCCCAGCAAGACACTGTCACCTGTCCCCAGTCCAGGCAGAGTAGGGGGAGCTGTACAGAAAGATGGTGAGGGAGTATCTAGCTGACCATACTAACGTCCTTAGCGATCACTCTGCTCCATACAACTACAGGGTTTCAAAGCTGGACACGTGGCCTGAACTGGCGCTGTACGCCTTGGAGGTGCTGGCCTGCCCTGCCGCTAGCTTGCTGTCAGAGCGGGTATTCAGTGCAGCTGGTGGCGTCATCACCGATAAGCGTACACGCCTGTAACTGACAGCGCTGACAGGCTGACGCTTATTAAAATGAACAAAGCCTGGATTTCACCGGAATTCAAATCTCCTCCGGGGGAAAGCAGCTAAAGATTTAAATAACTTATGTATCCGATTCCTCTTCTCTACTCCTCCTACTCCTCCTCCTCCTCCTTGTCGTCTTTGACTAACGCTGACCAAAAAAACGCCATCTTTTAGAGGTCCAACTGGCACTCTTTTATCACAATTTTTCAGGAGGGCCCCCTACAGGCCCTCTCTTCAAACAATTTTTCTGGAGGTCCACCTACAGGCCCTCTCTCCAAACAATTTTTCCAGAGGTCCACCTATAGGCCCTCTCTCCAAACAATTTTTCCGGAGGTCCACCTACAGGCCCTCTGTCCAAACAATTTTTCCAGAGGTCCACCTACAGGCCCTCTCTCCAAACAATTTTTCCAGAGGTCCACCTACAGGCCCTCTCTTCAAACAATTTTTCCGGAGGTCCACCTACAGGCCCTCTCTCCAAACAATTTACGTCATTTTCCTATCTTTCTCTCTCTCCAAACTATTTTTCCGGATAACTGCCATACACGGTATTAAACTGAGAAGAATACATAGAACACATGCCACACTTGATCGAGCTCATAATTGACAATTGTACCGGTTGATGCTAAATTTTTAAGTTGGGGTCCTGCGTCGTCATTCTAACTACATCCGGCTGTTGTCACCACCACACACGCTAGCCCAGGGGGCACTCCTCTGGCTCTTCCAGCTCAACCTCCTTCCCCCCAGCCTGCCCCCCACCTACAGGCCCTCTCTCCAAACAATTTACGTCTTTTTCCTCTCTTTCTCTCTCTCCAAACTATTTTTCCGGATAGGTGCCATATACGGTATTAAACTGAGTAGTATACATAGAACACATACCACACTTGATCGAGCTCATAATTGACAATTGTACCGGTTGATGCTAAATTTTTAAGTTGGGGTCCTGCGTCGTCATTCTAACTCCATCCGGCTGTTGTCACCACCACACACGCTAGCCCAGGGGGCACTCATCTGGCTCTTACAGCTCAACCTCCTTCCCCCCAGCCTGCCCCCCACCTACAGGCCCTCTCTCCAAACAATTTAACCGGGTTGGGGACGTATTAGATATTGTACTGATTTTTTTTTGGTTCTTCTTTTAATTGCCTCCTGCGATAGACGGGAATCGAACCCGGGTCAACTGCTTGGGAAGCAGCTATGCTCACCACTTTACCACCAACAGCCACAGCAACTGATAAGAACAGATACTAAACTTGATGTCAGCCAACATTTCGACAATCGATAACCTGAAACGGATCCGCCGTCGAGCCCGGCGTTCGGCCACCCTGAACATTTCACATACTCTGACCGAGTCTGACCCTGGGGCCGCTCATGTACTGCCCACTTGGAGGATGCTTCACCTCCTGCTACCTCAGTCTAACTCGGTCACTCTGTTGTCTGGCTAAATTTTTGGGTGGCTCACCTGCTACCTCATGTAACTTGGTCACTTGTTGGTGTCACCGCCATGCTGTGTCAGGCTTATGCCTGCATCGTGTTGCTGGGGATAGGAGAGCAGTGCCAGCATGGGCATGGGTGATTGACCTTCGTTGCACCTAGTTGGGTGCTTCCCTATATATTCCCACCATGCCAGCCATGGGTTGTACATTAACTAATAACAGGGAAAACAAATAAAATATTTTACAGAAGGGTCAACTACAGACACTCCTAAACAATTTTACATGAGGGAGTGTCTCCCCGTCTGCTATCGTGTTCGGTCAGGCTGTCAGTAGGTACACCACCTCTGTCGTCCGCAGAAGCGGCCACTATGAGGAAGGCCACGGCGAGAACATCCCATTTTCAATTGAGAGCAAGTGTAGAATTGTAGGAGGATGACACTTTTCTTCCGCAGTGAATTCACCTTACCCTTTATCATTGCCAGACAACAGTTGCTGAAAAAGTAATTGGTAATGATGAAGAAAATGTAACGTTGCAGTGGACCGTCTGTGACGCAAAACCTATATATTACCACCATGCCAGCCATAGGTTGTACATTAACTAATAACAGGGAAAACAAATAAAATATTTTACAGAAGGGTCAACTACAGACACTCCTAAACAATTTTTTAGGAGGGTCAACTTCGGACACTCCAAAACAAATTTTTTGGAGGCTCGCCTACAGACATTTGACTGCTACCTCAATCTAACTTGGTCACTTGTTGGTGTCACTACGCTGTCACCATGATGTGTCAGGCTTATGCCTGCGTCGTGGGGAGGGGGATAGCACAGCAGTGCCAGCATGAGCAGTGGTGTCACCTGCAGGCGGTGATGGACCTTCATTGCACCTAGTTGGGTGCTTCCCTAACATGTGATGGGTATTTGCCTCACCTTTCTTGGTCTGGGTGAGCACAATTGCCATGAGGGTAACCACCAGGCTGTTGCCTGAGAATTTGGGGTAATGGTGAGATTAGGCAGCCTCAGAGGCATCCATGCATGCTGCCCCTGCAGTTTCCTGTCCATTTCCTTGGTGTTTCCATCATTTTCTGATGTTTCCAGGTTTTCACTCAGCCTTCCCTAGGCAGAGCCTTGGTCCCCTGCAAAAATGCTCAAGTCTCCCATTGACTTCAATGGGGTTCGTTATTTGAAACGAGCACCCAAGCATCGGGAAAAGTTTGACTCGAATAACGAGCACCCGAGCATTTTAGTGCTCGCTCATATCTAGTGCTAACCAATGAGCAACCATGATTTTTTAGCAACTTGTGCTACTGCAGCTCTTCTGTGACAGCAGACCATACAATAAGTCTTGTGTGCCCATAAACCTGTCACAGGTTCAAAAACTATCATTCTTCTGACCACTTTTGATAGACACTAACCGCTGGATCATGTCATCATTTCACAAGACTTTACTGGCCTGACCCAATCATCTAGCTATCACAATTTGGCAAAGTCAGATCCTTATGATTACCCATTTTATCTGCTTCCAAAAAATCAACTTCAAAAGGCTGTCTAATGCATCCTTCTCCATTAGAGGTACAATTATAAATAGATATTCATAATCAATCGTGTTCATTTCTCCAAGATACGTTTTTCTAAAATATATGACCTTAAAGGGATTGAAACCAAATACTGCCAAAGAGTCTTTAATCAACCGCTAGCACATATCAGCCTGTTACAGTAATGCTATGTAATGAATCCTCTAAAGAAGTTACATTCATTAATTTTGTAGGTGCAACTTACTCGTTAGTCTATATTTCACTTCTTCTTGTCTAGCAAGTTCATTACAATATTTTTCCTAGGATACCAATATGGAAACTCCAGTGTAAAGTATGAAAATTGCAACAAAGGAAAGACATATAAACTAGACTATATGACCCTTTATTCTGAAAGGCAGCAAAGAAATCATTAAAAAGAAATAGCCTTCAACTCATTGGTGTAATAGAGATTCTTCGGTGGATAAGGCAGAGATCTAAGGGAAAAATACACACTACTTCTATTGATAGCTCAACTGTGCAGATGCTGGGTAGACATTAGTACTGAAGGGAAAGAACATTAGCTGTACTTTAACCATCAACTACACAGAGAGGTTGTTATTGACTGTTATTTCTACGGAGTGTCACAGAAGGTGAGAATAAGGTGAGTGTAAAGGATAGATGTGTTTCTAAGAGTGAACATAAGACACACAATAACATTGTTGTAGCTAGTTTTAAAGTACCTAGAATTACATGGGTTGCTTAAAGTAAATCTCCTAAAAAAGTAAAATTTTGATGCAAAATTGTGATGTACAGTACAAGAGACAAAAACACAAAAAGACAACTTATATAACTACATTTTTTTCCCAAATTCAACACAAAATGCCACTTTTAGTACAGTCTCAAAATTATTTAACCTAATGAATAGAATCTCTCCTAAGAGCAAATATTTCAAATCAGGTGTTGTCTATCATACCTAGGCTGGTAAGACTTTGTTGACTGTAATGTTTGATTGTACAGTATGTTAGTAATGTGACAAAGTATTTACAGAAAACAGATACAAACATCCTGCACAATATGATAGTAAAGTGTGCGAATGTACAAGGCTACATTTAGAAATTCACGGGAAAAAAATGCACTATAACAATAGATGCAAACAACATATGGACTAAGCCCTCACTCTATTGATAAAATCTGGGACTCTTAGCCAGTACATTTTGATCAAAATACATCAGTGCCCACCTACCCAGCACCACAGTGGTCTCAGTTCAGGCAGGTCCTACGCTAAAAACTACATATGCGGTTGTGCATCTATGGTTAGGAGCGCAGACCCTGCACATATAGTGTGCTGCTTCTAGTCACCTCTGTGTGCATCAGCAACCAATGAGAGGAGGAGCAACCACACCTATATGTACTATCTAATCAAGGTCGCCTCTTAGACAGGTGGGGCAAAAGTGCACATGAATGCTACTCCCCTGATAATAGGAGCGCATTCACACCTGAAGGTGCCACTCCTTCAAGACAATGCTACATTTAGAAATTCACGGAAAAAAAATGCAATATAACAATAGATGCAAACAACATATGGACTAAGCCCTCACTCTACTGATAAAATCTCAGACTCTTAGCCAATACATTTTTATCAAAATACATCTGTGCCCACCTACCCAGTGCCACGGTGGTCTCAGTTCAGACAGGTAATACGCTAAAAACTATATTGTGCAGGATGTTTGTATCTGTTTTCTGTAAATATTTTTTTGATATGTCTTGAAGGAGTGGCACCTTCAGGTGTGAATGCGCTCCTATTATCAGGGGAGTAGCATTCATGTGCACTTTTGCCCCACCTATCTAAAAGGCGACCTTGATTAAGGTGGTACATATAGGTGTGCTTGCTCCTCCTCTCATTGGTTGCTGATGCACACAGAGGTGACTAGGAGCAACACACTATATGTGCAGGGTCTGCGCTCCTAACCATAGATGCATAACCGCATAGGTAGGTTTTAGCATAGGACCTTAGGAGGGCTTAGTCCATATGTTGTTTGTATCTATTGTTATAGTGCATTTTTAATGTGACAAAGTCAAGAATGTAGTAAAAAGAAGTGAAAAAAAGATAATTGCTTTACATTAACCAAGAAAAGGATACAAAAGGTAGCAAAGGCACTTGATGCTCCTGAAGCATAGTACACAAGTTCGAAGTTAAAGAAAAACAGGGCTAGACTACCTGGATGTGGCAGAAAGAAGCTATCACCAGCTGCCACCAGATTCATAAGGAGGCAGGTGGTCAAAAACCCTTGATTGACTGCACAAGACCTTCAGCAATATTTGGTGGCAGCAGGCAGCAGTTTCAATTTGCACAGTAAAGAGCTTCCCAAATACGAAAGGTCTCCATTAGGGATGAGCGAACTTTTGAAAAGTTCGGTTCGGTTCGCTTCGGCGAACTTTCTTGAAGTTCGGATTCGTACGAACCGAACCTAAAACGAACCTTATACGAACGAATATACGCATATTTGAGAATCTACACTAATACGTACGCTAATGCGAACATTCCCGCACAAATAACGAACATACAGTCTAGCGTTGTCAAAGGTACGCTACTTAACTAAATGAATATGTACGCATTAGCGTACGCATACACTGCGTCTGCGAACATTCCTACTCCAGTGACGAACATAGTGTAGAGTTGTTAAAAGTACGCTACTTGACGGATAATAATAATAAGTTATTATTTTCGTTCGTCCGAACGTTCGTTCGGACGAGCGAACAGAACCGTAACGAACCAGATTATTAATAACCCATCTCGGCTTCTCCTCCCAAAAGGGTGGTTTGACACGAGGGTCACACCAGGATACAAGGGATTGTAGGAGTAATAAATAATCCCTTGTATCCTGGTCTATTCTGTGGAAAAAGTAAACTTTATTTACGAACCTGATTCATACGAACTTGACGAAAGTTCGGTTCGGGGACGAACCGAACGTTCGGTAAAGTTCGTAACGAATCTGGTTCGTTACGGTTCGGTTCGCTCATCCCTAGTCTCCATGACTTAACTCCAGGACACTACAGAAAAATTTAGACTAGCAATTCATATTTACAAGTGCATATCCATAAAGCGAGCATACAGAAATAATTAAAAAATATGTCAGCACAACATTTTACATACAAACAACAGAACTAAGGTATGGGGATCATTCTATATTAAAGTGGTATTATACCTACTAGAAATGAAAAAATAGAAGCTTTTTGCGCACATTTTTGATCAAACATGTGTCGGGCCCTTCTACCAGGTGTCAAGGTGGCTTCCGCAGACGGGTACCTAACACTAACAGACTGCCTCTTTTGGACTTACCTAAGCCTACAATATTCAGGGCAGTGTAGGAGCCAGTTACATTTATACTCTGCTCAGAAGCCCCAGGCAGATGGGCGTTGCTCAGTCTAAAAGAGGCCGCTACCCTCAATATATACTACAGGAAAATTTAGACTAGCAATTCATATTTACAAGTGCATATCCATAAAGCGAGCATACAGAAATGCTCGCTGAAGCCACCTTGACGCCTGGTAGATGGGCTCGACACACTTTTGATCAAAAATGTGCGCAAAAAGCTTCTATTTTTTCATTTCTAGTAGGTATAATACCACTTTAATATAGAATGATCCCCATACCTTAGTTCTGTTGTTTGTATGTAAAATGTTGTGCTGCCATATTTTATTATTTCTGTATGCTCGATATAACAGTATATAAATTCAGAGGGTGCCAAAAGATGGTAGTGCAGTGAGCACCATCCAACAATATGATGGCCCAAAATGCCAGGAACCACTGTTTTGTTGACTATTTGGTTAGTTTTAGACTACGTTCACACCGTGTCTGTGACAAACCTTACTGCATAACTTTGATCAGGATAAATTAGAATCCCTCAGGCTCAACTGTAGCAGTGTATAGCAGACACATGCAGCTGTATAGGCATACCTATCCAAGGAGTAATTTCAGCCCTGATTTAATGAATGACTATTCTCATACAGTATTTATATAAGCAAATATCTATCTATCTATCTATCTTGATTTCTTTGCAATGTAAACTTATTGTACAATTGCCCATAGCATATATTTTATTGCTGAAAATTAGCTAAGAAGATCAAACCTTCTAATTTCAAAGACTACCTTTGACCCATCCTCTTGTGCAGGCTTTATTCTCATCTAACATTTACCTCTATGGTGCTTATAATGCGTCGTACTCTTGTATAATCTCTTTCCACGCATCTTTAGTTTTCTTAATTGCTCATTCAAGAAAATCACTCTTAGAAGTGACTAACGACCCCAAGGCCTCAGCTAAGCTTCATGTCCCAGCAGTTATTGATAGAGAAGACTATTAGACCATTCTATCATTTTTTAAGCTATTGGCAAAGGTTAATGGTAGACTTTTATTGTCTATCCCTCAAAGTTATTTTACTTGAAAAACAGTTAAAAGTTGCTTGTTCTAAAACTGGCATTGTACAGGAGGATTTACAGGTTGTAGAACTTGGAAGGATTGTGTACGATTGGTGGTCTGTGCCTACTTTCCAGGGCACTACTCCAATCACATTTCTGCTCCGGAGGCCCAGACTTGCTAGTCTTCCTCTGTTTTTTTGCGTCTGGCCTGAATGCTCATATCATAAGTCTCTTCCCCCCTGGCAAACCGTAAACTCTTCCTTCTGTCCATAGGGTGCTTAAGTTTCCTTGGGCCAGCACACACCCTAATTCACCCTAATTTAGGTACTTAAGGCACCCTCCCCTATGTAAGGGTGCCTGAGCAAAAGCTTGCTAGCTCCTTGTGAAGATGTGCTGTATTCATTTGTCTGCCTGTATACTGACCTCTGTTCATTTACTGTATTCTGACCTTCCTCTGCCGCAGCTGTGCCCCTGTATAGGCACTTCTCTGTCTGCTATTATCTCAGACTGTTTACATTATAGCATGTACTCTGCCTGCCTTGATCTCGGCCTGTTCCTGACTATGATTTTACCTGTTTCCTCAATGTCCTCAATGAATCAGCAATCAGTCACACAAAGACTACTCCAGGAGGCAACAGCATAGTAGTCTCTGAAGTTGACTTAGCTGGAGCAACTCCTATTGATAAATTTGTCTTAGAAGTAAAATGACAGAAAAGCTGTAGTTAAACACAGTTTGATAAATCAGAGTCTATGTTCCTATTTTATTCAAGTGTTACCCAACAAATAAATATGAATTTAGTGCTTTAGAACAGGCAAAACACAAGTTTTCAACTGGAAAGATTTAAAAAATTCTCCTGTGACAGTTTCAAAATTGTATCCAATGTGTCCAGGGCCAGTGGTCATACATGATCAGAAGGTAAGGCAGACCAATTGGACCTTTGTACAAGGACAGGAAAGTGATTCCTCCCATTGTAAAGACCAGTTAATAGGACACCAAGGAGCATCTTCAGGGGATACTAAAAGTATGTAACAGCAGAGGAGCAGTTTTAAAAAAAAAAATATTCTCAATAAAAAATGTGCATGTTTTGTGTGATTTAGGAAATATAATATTTAATAATGGGACGACAACAACATTTATTAAAGAAAGGCATCCCATAGTACATGACAATCTCTTTCTAATAAAGCTAGAGCCAGCCCTGTACCTCACATGGATCTAGAGATTTCCCTTATCATTGCTCCAATTGTTATGCTACAGTCTCTCAAGACTGGCAACTCAGAGTTGTGTCCTTTCTGATACATCTCTCTCCCTATCACAACTCAGAAGGTGTGTCCTTTCTAGAACCAAAACATAAAGCAAACCAACTCCACTGGAATGAAAAAGAAAATCTTCTTCTTTATTAAGAACATTAAAAAGTCACAGGTAACTGTAGTGAGTACAAATGACACATTTCGACTAAGCAAGCTAAATCATAACATGTAAACCACTAAGCAAACACAGAATAAATGCACACAGGTACATCCCTTGACCAAGTGAGATCAGTATGTCAGACTGACAGCAAAATTGATCCTAGTCATGCCAACATTCATATGCTAAGAAAGCTGCAAGTAATATTTAGGGATGTAACTGTGCAATTAATATCACATATAGTCCAACTGGGAGTGTGGTATATAAAATATAAGGTAGATCAAAAAATCCTATAATAAAATCCTATAAGAAATACCACAATAGGCACTTACATTCTGCTTGGAAATATTCTCCCTAATACATAGAAGACATTTCTTGAAAAAAGCTGTTCCAAGTTTAACAGGGTTTTCTGAAATTTTAATACTGGATAGATCATCAATATCTGACCAGTGGGGTCTAACCGCCGATCAACTGTTTGAGAAGGCATGGGTGCTTCTGTGAGCTCCGCAGCTTTCTCTCAGATTTTCCTAGGCCAGTAACAACATGTTCATTGGTCATGTGGCCTAGCCGCCTGTGGGCTTCCAAAATAGCTAACCGACAGGGGTCCTGGGTGTCTGACCCCCACCTATTAGATACTGATGACCTACAGTATCCAGAGAATAGGTCTAAAATCTCAGAAAATACTTAAAATATAAATGGAGAAAGACATGGGATGCTCACCTAGTAAAAATTTGAGTTGAGGTCATGTGAGATTTGTGTGTTACAATTAAAAATTCAAAAAGCCTTCCTAGTTCTTAGAAGCCTCTGATGATCCTCCAACTCACCCCTCCCCCCCATCCCATATGTAAGACGTTTTACACTTTAGATACCAATTAAATGCATTTCCTTGGTAGAATTGCCAGGAAATATTAGAAATGTTGAATTGTGGGGATTAACTATATTTTAATGATTTTAATGTTCTAAAAATCAAATGTTCAATAATCTTATGGTACTTTCAATGAATATTTAATCACATGCAACACAGAGGATCTTATATGCCACAAAGGTGGAAGAACAATAATTGAACTCCTTGATAAAAATGTGTGATCTGAATCTATTCTTTTGACAATAGAAATGGTTTGTAGCAGGGAAAAACCCCACATTTGTAAAAAGCCTCTATGTTTAAGCTATGTACTATGAACTGGAGGGGGGGCATACATACTGGTCAGGTTCATGGGGGGGAGCAGATATAACCTTATGAATCTTGTGTAAACTATGTATTATGAGGGTGATGGGAGATTTCACATAAATATATTTCTGTTGTTTCTGTGTCATTACTCCTAGAGATACACTTTCTGGGTTTTCCTCCATTTGTTTTGTGATTAGAAAGGTTTTTTATTTCAGGCATATTATAGCCAAGTTAAAAAACTATTTCAGTTTGAAATACCATAAAGAATAGGTCCCCAAACTGTTGAAGATCTCAAGCCCCTTTTAATACAGCAAATGGTGTTGAGCAACATTGAGTAAGCCTATTACAAATATGATCAGGTGATGGTTAGCATTAACCACAAATGATATGGTTTTGACTCTGGCCAAACTCCTTGTAATGATATCACACATGATGCCACTTACAATAGTATTTCCATCTACCAACAGCTAAGAAGCTGTACTCAGGGAATCCAAGAGCCATATGTTACTCCCACGTCATTGGATGGAAAAATGACCTTGGATAGATTTTCCAGTGATCTTGAAAACCACTTCACTGTCTTATCATTGTTTTTTGAAACTTTGACCTTGAACTTATTCTTAACATTTTATCTATCTTTGAATCAGAAAGCAGCATTCACCTTCACATCAGTTACTTAGCTCAATGCATTAGTCTCCAGGAGGTCAATCCATCAGCTCAGGCTCACAATCTATATCTAAGAGAAGTATATTGTACCTCCTTTACTTTGCTGTTATCTGTGACTTTATTAGCTAGTTCCTATGTGCAAAATTCTTCTGTGTCTTTGATCCTATTAAGGACTCTACTATATTTCCACCCAATGGGTTGGCCCCTCTCTGTCATTGCTACAAGTAATTACTTCAAATAATGAATGTCTCTTCTGTAGTATCAACCCTTATATTTGACGACCATAAGATAAGTATGAATACCTTACTTTCAAGACTTCACTGTATGTAATAGTTTGACCAGAACATATCCTTGATAAAATTAAAGACCATAATACTGCAGGGTAAATGTCATTTTACTCCATTGCCAGTATTGTACAATGAACAGAACACCCAAAGAGGTTCTCCGGGAATGATTTAAAGGGGCCACTAGCAATGTGAACAGGACTGGTTGCTTCCACTTGCAGAGGTGAGAGGATGGGGCCTCAGTACAAACTACACTACTGTACAATAGATTGTTATGATATGATCCTGCCTATGATATGCCATCATGGATGAGCAGCCAGATAGGAAAACCCACCATTAAGTAGTATATGCAAGTGCCAAAGAGAGGCCTAATCAACTTGTAGGATAACAGGCCGAACTGGATGGACAGATGTCTTTTTTCGGCCTTATAAACTATGTTACTATGTTACTATGTAAACTTGCATACTCGTGGAGTAGAACTTGTAGACCACATTAAGGTCATATCATATTTGGCTCTCCAGCTTCTGCTCCATGGGATCGTACCTTAATATTTTACATCTTGTTTAGTAGATGTGAAGGTTTATCTCTGAATTAGGGAAAGCTGGAGTCATCTGTGAGGAGGCACTTATGGGTATGTGTTTTGTTCTTGTAAATTTGTTCATTGTTTTATGTCATTCACTTGCACTTTAACATGTAGTCTTTTCATATGGACATTTTTTGTGCCTCCTCTTGCTTGGATGTCGCCATCAAGTCCTGCACTCGTTTTTATAATATGTATTGTCTTGATTATTTATTAATAAAATATGTGATATCTTTCATGCAGTCTGGCTCATTCATATAGGTTGTTTATCTCTGAATTATTAGTTGTAAGATTTATATCAGATTTCCCCTCTGAAGAAAAGTATCTCACAGAAGCATTTTAAGATGTTCTTCTTAGTGATGGCAAAGCAATTTAAAGCAAAAACACTGTCTCTCTTTTTTCTTAATTTATTGAAATGACCGTCAATCCAGCATGGTCAGGCAGAACAAAAGTCTTTCCATACACAACTGGGACATGGCAGAATAAACACATAATTTGAATTGTATTTGTAATTCTAGTAATTTTGAAATGAGATAGCTATTTCTGTCTTGATTACTGTAAAGGGAAAGATTGCAATTTAGAGAATGATTTGGGGCCATCTCCATTCTGTCTGAAGGAAAGTCTGCTCAACTGTAAGTCTATCTGAAGAGGATTTCTGATTGAGGAGATTTACTGAGAATTCTATAGAAAGATATATGCTTATACCAGGCATGTTTACACTCACTAACTGTTCATTTTCCAACCACATCTGTATGCTAGCAATAAGGTGGCCTAAGGAACAGATACATGTCAGACATTTCTGAGTTGTATGAAATGTTATATGTCTTGTGCTCCATACCAAAGAGTACAATGGATTTGCTTTAGCTGCATAAGATCACAAGAAAATCCCAAATCACCTTAATCCCCTTTCCAGGATCATGGGCTTAATTCTTCACATCCTTGTTTGCTAAGGATAGGTCCTGTGGAAAGGTCCTCAGTACCTACTAGAATATAAAAGAGGCACCACAGCTGCTGCATGCACTGCCTCTGCAGCATCCAGTTCCAGTTTTGTGGTATACTGCAAAAGAAAGTGCAAAAAATATATTTCTGTGTAATGTATACTTATTCAATATTTCCTGTATGCATATGGTAATAACAGCCAATATTCTTAGCCACCACTAGATGGGGCTGGTGTCACCCTTTATAAAAATATAGCAGTCAGAACATTATAGGCAGTTTTAGTGCAGTCTAGCATAGTTAGGCTGCTGGTCAACTGTGTCCTTATTACTTACTGAAATACTCTTGTACTGAAAAGCGTCATGAAAACTTGCAGTCGGGACCCTGCTTTGCACCTCAAAACCTTCACCATCAAGGGCACCTTAACAGTCACTGGGCAGGAGGACCCCAGAACCAGAGTGCAACACAAAGAGAAGCACAGGTGTGCTCTTCCCATCACTGCACGCTGGCGCAGGAAGCTTCAGAACCATGAGTAAAACTACTACTACACCCATTCGGTCATTCACACACGCATGTAGGCAACTGTAGCCCAGACATTGCAGCTATCACTCATAAGCCCTTGCTCATGACCTTTCATACTGGAAACATTACCCAAGCAGCTAGTCACTGCCCACAGCGGTCATGTGATATCCAGAGATGAAACTAGAGAGAATGATGTTATTATTGAAATTCAATTCAGATTCAATTTTCACTGAATTGGTCAGGTGATTCGAAATAGGTTCAAATAAATTCTTCCCAATCATAAGTTCTCCAATTGCCCTGAAAAGTGGTGGATAATACTCTGGGATCTCCTAGGACTGTATGCAATGCACTTCAAGCTCTTTAATGGCAAGACAGCTTGAGTAATTTTAAAGTGACAGAAAGATGTATGTATGGGTAAATGCATGGCTGCTGACGATAACTAACACGCTCTTTAAAAACTAACTGCATTGTAGGATTTTATATGTTTGCATTAGAGTTGCGAGAGGAGCATGCATAAATGTATTTCATAACTGCAGATTTGCGACGACCACCACAATCATTAACGAATCCCGATTCGTATTTCATATGAAATACATTTATGCATGTGCCACTACTCATAGTAACAGACTGGGAAAGTCTTGCGATAACCATGGTCATCTTAATACAGCTTCATACAGCCTAATCAGAGCAGATACATTTTAACACATGTACAGAGATAGGGTATTTTATGAAATTCAGTGATAAAGATGAACAAATTGGGTTTGGCCAAAGCAGAGTGAACCAGATTCCAAGTCAGTAATTAGTTGATGCTCCTTTGCCAGCAATTACAGCTTCTTTCTGGGCATTCCACTATAATGCCCAGATTGGAGGATTGCTGCAGTGATGGTCGACCTTCCGGAAGTTTCTCCCATCTGCACACATGATCTTTGGAGCTCGGCCAGAATGATCATTGGGTTCTTAGTCACCTCCCTTACCAAGGTTCTTTTCTTGAGTAATAAGTTTGGTGGGGGGGCCAGCACTAAAGCCCTAGTTGTTCCAAACGTGTTCCATTTGAGTTATGGCCACTGTGCTCTTGGGAACTTTCAGTCCAGTAGACATTTTTTTGCACCCTTCTCCAGATCTGTGCCCTCCACACAATCATGTCTCTGAGCTTTACAGGCAGTTGTTTCCTCCTCATGGCTTGGTTTTTGCTCAGATATGTATTGCATCAGCTGTGAGACCTAATAGATACAGGGGTGTACCTTTCCAAATTAAGTCCAACAGAACATACTAGATGTGGACTTCAATCAAGGTGTAGACACATCTCAAAGATGATTGATTGAGTACAGATTGATGGGGGGAAACCTAATTTTATTTATTTTTTATATTATAGCACAATACCACAACATAAAAAAGTGATGGGGTCTGAAGACTTTCCAAAAGCACTGTAGTTCAAAGTTTTTATCTCTATAATAAGAAGTGGGGGGAGGGGCTTTTATCAATAGAAGAACCAATTACTTTATTGGAATCACCACATAAGATAGAATCACCTTTTTTAACAGCAGAAGTTGGAAGGAGAATATGAGTTTGTATAGAGAATATGTTTAGTAAATAATCTGATTACTGTTTGGAGTATATATAGAAGTAATGGTGTATTGAAGATAATTATACTTACTGAAATTATAAGGATAAAAATATTGATAAGGACACCTCCCTTCTTGGGTCTATGTAAACCCGTCCTGCTACTTCAAAGTACCACAATAACATATGGCGGAGTAGAAAAACCAGAAAGTCCACTGCAGAGTTCATAGATAACAGAGGGTACTCAGTATCCTTTCATAACATCTTGGAGGTAGATAGAGGGGTTTACATTGAAGGAAGTTAAGAAAGATTAGATTGCAGCATCTAAGACCCATATTAAAGCATCTTAGTGTTTGCAATTTTAAAAAAAAATTGTATTTACCTTATCCATTTGATTGTGAAATGGCCACTGCAGCCATCTTGCTTGAAGATCCAGCGTAATCTCTCATGGCGGCAGGCAGCGTGGTGATGTCATGAGCTTTTGTATAGAATCTTTAAGCAAGAAGGCGTCGGCGACCTCTTCGCGCTCAAATGGATGAAGTAAGTATGATTTTTTAATTTTTTTTTACCGCCATTTCAGGGAAATTCATCTTCACGGATAATCACATTTTTCTGGAAATTCAGATCAAAGTCCACTTTGTGAATTTTGATTTGCTCAACAATTAATAAATAATCCCTGTCAGAGGTTTGAGGCAAAATGGCGGAAAATAAATCAGGAAGTCATGTACAAGTAGCTAATTCTCAGTGATAGATCCTGGAATATTTCTGAAATGGATATTGTTCCTCTTAGATGGATCTTCTAGGTCTGTTAAGTTGATTTTGATAGCAGAGATGTCATCAACCGTCTCCTTATATGCACCCAAAAGACAATTGTGTGCTGCATAAAATTCCTCCACTTTTTGTTCTATGTGTGCTGCACATTCACCAATGGCAACTCATATAGTATGAAAGGAAGAAACAGCAGTGTGGAACACTTTATGTATGGTGTCAAGTCTGCAATTAAAGTGTTTATGCCTGATATGGTAACGGGAAAGTCAGAGGGCCCAAACTCTTTGAATAAATAGGTTCTTTTAGGTGAATAGAGTAGGGTTCCAGCACTTATGTACCTGGGGTTTGCCTGAAGAGGTGGATAAAGTAGCCTGCAATTTTAGCCAGGAGCTGTGAACGTATTCATTATCGCTGGAGGCAGATGCTGCTGTAGGAGATGTTCCTCTGTTGCTGTTGCCAGCACCATCTTGGCCATGTGGTGCACCTGTGATGAAGAGTATTAGTTTAGTCAGTACTTCTGACTTCTTCTTGTCCTTTGTCATGGTCACTAGGTCTGATATCTCTTAAAGCACATAAGGAGGTGGGCTGAAAAAGGTTTTTTTCCCCTGTATGTAGCATAGTGAGTTGCTGAAAGATCACAGCAGAGTGGCACTTTACAGTAAGTCTATGCTGGAAAACATTGATTTGTGTTAAAAACAAATTGCACTGAAAAAATTTTTTTGTTTAAAAAAAAGGTCTGAAATTGTTTTATTTTATTGGCAGAAAATAACATCTGGAATTCATACAAACAACTCATCAAAAATTTGGATTTTGATCTGACACAAATTTATGGCAATTTTGGGTCAGTTGATTAGTTAGAATCAATGCGTTCATCTCTTTTTATGAGATTCATCAAAAAATATGCTCTAAATGTTTTAGTGTGCTCCTCTAGAATTCTACTGGTACATGCTATTTATGGCACATTTATAGATGTGACGTGTAACAAGAACAGAAGCCGGTATTGTGACACTTAATTTCATTTCCGAAACTTGTCACAGAGCTTTGTCCTCAATGTGGTCATCTTGAGCATCTGCAATTAATCATTTCCAAAACTGAAAATTACACCATGCATCTGCGTATTTGCACAGATAAATGATGGCGTTTGTATATAAATTATATGAAGGACCCCTATTACTCTGTGTTTGCTGCTAATGTACAGATGCAGCTATTGGGTGCATATATTCAATACTGGCAAAAGCTAACCGTGAGCTGAAATCTTGGAAGAAGGCAATAATTCATAATTGTAATGAAACAATGCAGTAAGGGTTTCGTCTCTACCTCCTTGTCGTCCTGGCTCATTTCAGTTTGTTTAATTATAGACATTCATCCTCAGCTTATTGAATATTTCTGAGATTTCACATCACTTCTTACAGTAGCTGCCTGCACTGGAAAGCATTATCTTCATTCCATCCAATTAGAAACCAGTTGCTTCTGCTGCCTCTTCTTACCACTATATGGACTTTGGCTTTTGCCCTTAACATTAGTGATTATCGAGCACCGTGGTGCTCGTACGCTCGGGTGCTCGAGTGCTCGGCCGAGCACCCGAGCATAATTAAAGTCTATTGGAGTAAACCGGTCACACCCCTTCGGAAGAGCGGGGGGTGCCTGGTTTACACAAGTGCCCACTGGTTTTCACAAGTGACATTACTTATCTTCCCTGGCAGCTCCCTCCTCCCGTCCAGCCAGCATCTGGCTGGAGAAGGAAAAAAGAGGGACCCCACGCCTTTTTTTTAAAAAATAATTAAATAATTTTTAAAAAATGGCGTGGGGTCCCCCCTTTTTTCCTTTCGCCAGCCAGATACAACCAGCAGCGGCAGCCTGGCACTACCAGGGTGGAAAGGAACACAGTTATTGGCCCTTCCCAGCCTAATGGTACCAGCCTGCAGCCTCCCCAGAACCGGACCCTCAATTTAGAAGGTCCGGTCCTGCGGGTACCCGGCTCTTCCCGACACCCCTGGTGGCGGTGGGTGCCGGGGTAATAGATGTTGGGGTTAGTGCTGGCCATACCGGCAAGTTCTAAGCCCAGTATTAGTAATCAGGGCCGTCTGTAGATAGCCGTGATTACTAAAACTGCAATGTTGTAAAAAAAAACACACACACACACTTATAAAATATTTTATTGAAATAAATACTCCCCCAGACCCCTGTTTGACCATTTTATTTAAAAAATAAAAAAGCTGGTCCGACGTAATCCACCGAATACGACGTATTCCTCAGAACTCATGATCCTGCAAAATAGAAAACAAATAAACAAACAAACACAGACCCCTTACCTCCTCCTCCTCAGGCCTCTTCATTACATTGCGCCTTCTGCTGGTGAATGAAAAAAATTACACCTTGAATTCTTCAATGAAAAAAAAAACGTGATAGGTGAAGTATCCGTCATGAACTCCATTGAAAGTCAATGGAGGACGGATCCGTTTACTATTGTGTCACACCAAACGGATCCGTCCTCCATTGACTTTCAATGGAGTTCATGACGGATCTGTCATGACCTCAATGCAAGTCAATGGGGACGGATCCGTTTACTATTGTGTCACACCAAACGTATCTGTCCCCATTGACTTGCATTGGGGTCATGACGAATCCGTCTAGGGGACTCGAGCATTGCGGCCGAACACCGAGCGGACCTGAGCGTTGGTATGCTCGGCCGAGGGGTAATGGGCAGAGTATCTCTTTACCCTTTTTACACTCCAGCTATCAGACTGGACTGACGGTTACGTGAAAGACAGAGAGAACGTCTGACTACGACTACTACTACTACTCAAATAGTTGCTCCACCCGAAGAACCTATGCAGCTTGGGATAACCGTGAGAGACCAGAGATGTTTGAGAGGGGCCTGTTTTTATTGTGGTGAGATGGATCACTGGCTCCAACAATGTCCTAAGCTTCCTCCTTCAAAGAAAGTGTTCCATCTGGTCTCACAGAAGGGTAAGGTTCCTCCCAGGGTGGTAAGAGAAAAATGTTTCTTACCAATTACCATTTTTGATGGCATACATAAGAGTTCGGGTAAGGCATTTATTGACTCGGGGTCTGCATCTAATTTAATTGATTATAGATTTACCTTATCTCTTGGGATACCAATAATTCCTTTAAAGAGTGCTATTCACATTATTGCCCTTGATTCCACCACTCTTTCCAATGGGACGGTGGAGTATTGTATCCCTGATGTTACTCTAATGGTTGATGCTTTGCATTCTGAAGCTTGTTCCTTCCTTGTTTTGAAAAATTTGCCCACTGATATTATTCTAGGTATGCCTTGGTAACGGGTTCCTAACCCTGTTATTAATTGGACTTCAGGGGAATTGGAGAAGAGGGGAACTAATTGCCATAATTGTTGTAAATCTGTAATGCAAGCTGGGGTTACCGTTGATTCCTGGGTGCTTCCCAAGTATATCAATGACTTTTCGGACGTGTTTTCTATGTCAGAGATGGATTTCCTTCCTCCTCATAGACCTTATGATTGTACAATCGACCTCATTGAGGGATCTAAATATCCTAAAGGTCGGATTTACAATCTTTCTGCCCCAGAGCGTCAGGCTATAAAGGACTACCTGAAGGAAAGTGTGCTTAAGGGACATATAAGGCCCTCTGTATCACCTATGGGGGCAGGGTTCTTTTTTGTGAGTAAGAAAGATGGAGGTCTGAGGCCCTTCATAGATTACAGGGAGTTAAACAAAATCACCATTAAAAATCGGTGTCCCTTACCCCTCATTTCAGATCTGTTAAACCAAGTACAAGGAGCTTGTTGGTTCTCGAAACTGGACCTTAAAGGGGCTTATAATTTAATCAGAATTTGAGAGGGGAACAAATGGAAAACAGCTTTTAATACCCCGGAAGGCCATTACGAGCATTTAGTTATGCCTTTTGGGTTAAGCAATGCGCCTGCTGTGTTTCAAAATTTTGTTAATTACATTTTTAGGCCATTTATTAGTAGATTTATGATCGCCTATATTGACGATATTCTTATCTTCTCCGCTGACTGGGACTCAGATGTCTAGCACACTAGACAAGTGCTAGAGGTACTTCGGAAAAAAATGATTATTTGTTAAGGGGGAAAAGTGTACTTTTGGAGTCCAAGAGGTTGCCTTCTTAGGCTATATCTTTACTCTGTATTCCTTTAAGATGGACCCTAGTAAGGTACAAGCCATTCTAGATTGGGTACGACCCTCTTCCTTGAAAGCTCTACAACGCTTCCTGGAATTCACAAATTTTTATTTATTAAGAATTTTTCTGTTATTTTTAAGCCCCTCACGGATTTGACTTGAAAGGGAGCCAACCTTGTTAACTGGTCC